>JAXQQM020072754.1:0-93197 GCA_034641835.2 Pinus albicaulis
AGAGAGAGAGAGAGAGAGAGAGAGAGAGAGAGAGATCAGGGAAGAGAGATGGATTTAGGGGAGAGAGAGAGAGAGGAAGGACGAGAGAGAGGACTTGAGAGAGAGGAGGAGAGAGGGATCGATAAAAGAGATGGAGTTGGAGGGGGAGAGATGTAGGAAATAAGAAATATAGAGAGTGAGAAGTGGAGAGAGAGAAGGAGTGACAAGGGAGAGACAGAGAGAGAGTGTGTATGTTTGTGGTTGAGATAAAGAGACAAATAAGGAGAGATGGAGACAGGGGGGAGAAGGAGATATAAGGAGAGAGGGAGGGATATAGTAACATATTTGGTGGGTAAAGAGAGAGAGAGAGGGAGAGAGAGATGGGAGAGAAAGGGAAAGAGAGGAAGGAAGAGAGAGGATGTGAGAGAGTGGAGAGAGGGAGGGAAAGAGAGATGGACTTGGAGGGGGAGGAGGAGAGAGGTAAGAAGAAATAAATAGAGAGAGAAAGGTGGAGAAAGAGAGACAGAGTGAGTGAGTGATAAGGAAGAGGGAGAGAGGGGGAAGATAGAGATATAGATGGAAGGTGAAGAGAGGGAAGAAGAGAGAGATGGGGAGAGGAGGGGATTGACAAAGAGATTGATATATATGGATTGCGAGAGTGTGTGTGTTTAGGGGGTGAGATAGAGAGACGGAAAAGAAGAGATGGAGGGGGATATAGATATGGATGGAGGGTGGAGAGAGGGAAGAATATTTCTCACACTAGATGGATTGATATAAGTGGAGATGGTGATTTATAATCCTATTTGATTATTTGCACTATATGCATCGATTTTAGTATAGATATTTATTTCTAATGATATTTGATTACTTGCACTAGATGCATTGATTTCAGTGTAGGTGGTGATTTCTAATACAATTTGATTGCTTGCACTGAATTTGTTGATTTCAATTTAGATGTCGATTTATAATTATATTTGATTACTTTCACTAGATGAATTGGTTTCAATGTAGATGATTTATAATCCTATTTGATTGTTTGCACTAAATGCATTGATTTCAGTGTAGATGTTGGTTTCTAGAGAGAGAGAGAGAGAGTGATAAGGAAGATGGAGAGAGAGGGAGAGAGGAAAAAAGGAGGAAAGAGAGATATTAATGGGGGAGAGGGAGAGAAGGGAAAGATAGAGATATAGATGGAAGGTGAAGAGAGGGAAGAAGAGAGAGATGGGGAGAGGGGGTGATTGAAAAAGAGATTGATATATATGGAGTACGAGAGCGCGTGTGTTTAGGGTGGTGAGATAGAGAGACAAAAAAGAATAGATGGAGGGGGATATAGATATGGATGGAGGTGGAGAGAGGGAGGAATATTTCTCGCACTAGATGGATTGATATAAGTGGAGATGGTGATTTCTAATCATATTTGATTATTTTCACTAGATGCCTCGATTTTAGTGTAGATATTTATTTCTAATGATATTTGATTACTTGCACTAGATGCATTGATTTCAGTGTAGGTGGTGATTTCTAATACAATTTGATTGCTTGCACTGAATGTGTTGATTTCAATTTAGATGTCGACTTATAATTATATTTGATTACTTGCACTAGATGACTTAATTTCAATGTAGATGATTTCTAATCCTATTTGATTGTTTGCATCAAATGCATTGATTTCGTAGATTTTGGTTCCTAAAGAGAGAGAGAGTGAGTGATAAGGAAGATGGAGAGGAAGAGAGAGAGGAAAGAAGGTGGAAAGAGAGATATTAGCTGGGGAGAGGGAGAGAAGGGGAAGAGAGGGAAGAAGAGAGAGATGGGGAGAGAGGGTGAATCGACAAAGAGAATGATATATATGGAGTGCGCAGAGCGTGTGTGTTTAGGGGGTGAGATAGGACAAAAAAGAGATGCATGGGGATACGTATATGGATGGAGGGTGGAGAGAGGGAAGAATATTTCTTGCACTCGAAGATGGATTGATTTATTGAGATGGTGATTTAAGTAATCCTATTGGATTATTTGCACTAGATGCATCGATTTTAGTGTAGATATTTATTTCTAATGATATATGATTACTTGCACTAGATGCATTGATTTCAGTGTAGGTGATGATTCCTAATACTATTTGATTGCTTGCACTGGATGTGTTGATTTCAATTTAGACGTCGAATTATAATTATATTTGATTGCTTGCACTAGATGCATTGATTTCAATGTAGATTATTCCTAATACTATTTGATTGTTTGCGCTAAATGCATTGATTTTAGTGTAGATGGCGATTTCTAATCCTATTTGATTGCTTTGAGTAAATGCATTGATTTCAATGTAGATGTTGGTTTCTAATCTTATTTGATTGATTGCATTAGGTGCATTGATTTCAATGTAGAAGTTATTTTCTAATCTTATTTGATTGCTTGCATTAAATGCATTGATTTTAATGTATATGTTGATTTATGATTTGATGTAATTGGATATATGACGGTACATTAATATTAAAGTGATTGGATTAACAATATGCATTGATTTTAGTGTAAGCACAAAAAGTTATTAACAATGTAGATTGATTTTTGTGTTATAGTAATTTAAGCTATTAATATTGGAGAGCAAGAGAGACAAGGTATCATGTTTACTACAACAGATCGAGCTAAAGATTTAAATGGTTTACTATTTAAATTTTCTTTTTCATATAATCGATATGAAAAGATAACAAAACTAAAAAGGGAGGAAATAAGAATAGTAGAAGAAAATAGTTTGAGATTGATTTTAACATGAGTACGTTCTTATTATTCATATTTTCTATCTTTCAACACTATTATTGTCACTTTGCATTTAAAAAAAATATTTCATCATTTTTCATCATTATAGTTATTAGCAATAATTATCATCTCAACGAACTGAGGTAACTAAGAAAATTTAAAATTAAAATGACCAAGTTAATCTCAGAAATATTTAAGATATTTAAAATGATTATATTAATATTTGATATATTCACATATTACTGATAAAATTAATCATATCTTTGATAGATTTTCCTTGGCAGCACATGACTGAAACCAGCCTAGATGCATCTTACATCTCAAAAATATACAAAAACTTTAATAATCTGAAAAATGTGACGTTGATGCCTCCGACTGGAACCAGCCTAGATCCATCTAACTCTGGATCTATCATGCGCCGAGAGGGATCAAATCTCTCGAGGTGCAAACCTTTCCTCAAGTTTTGCACTCAAAAAATAGGTTTGCACCTCAAGATATTTGATCCCTCTCGGCGCATGATAGATCCAGAGTTAGATGGATCTAGGCTGGTATAGGCTCCACCCCACAACAAAACCCTTCCAAGCGGAAGCGTCACAAATTATCTACATGTAGAATCAGATGAAAGTGAGATATCCAAGACTCGTGGAAAAATACTTCAACCCTTTAGATTCAAAATCAGATCCTCCTTCATAGAAAATCCATCAACAAGAGACCAAAAAATAAATTCCAGCAAGAAATGTAATAGTGAAGAAGTTCCACAAATAATATTTCAAGAGAGACTCTTCTTCAACTTCATATTTATACCTTCCTAATCTTCTGAGATTATTTTTATTAGATTAAGGGAATTTTATATGTCCAAATGAGCTGAGATCATCCTCTATTTATGTTGTCGATAGGGGTGCGGACAAGCATGTTCATTGCGTCTAGGTGGGCTTGACAGGTAGGCCTACTTGGGATCTAGAGGGGTTTTTGAGCCAAATTACATATTTAAAAATCCATTTTTGTTTTTCTTTACAATAGGTCCAAATAGGACATTGACTCAAGAAATACTAAAAGAAAGAAAAAAATGTTTATCTAATAAAATAATAATAATAATAATAATTTCTCTTCTTACATAAGATTTACAATGATATAGGTACAAATACCATTATTAAGACCAAAACCTAGTTACATTTTCTAGCACTCCTTAACTAGAGACTTATTCATAACTCCACAATTTATACAAATATACTTCCCAAATTAAAACATTTTCATAAGAAAATATCCATATTGATAAGCATCCATGGTGACAATACTATTATAGCCAACATTGTCACATTACCAAGGCCTTGACATGTACACTCTATCTCTAGATAGGATCATAGCACAATGTTGGGAGGCATTCAATAGGACACCACACAACCTCTCCTAGGCTCATAATCCACCTAGGATACCTAGATTATGTTGTGCATAGGACCACTTCCCTCAATGAAATGTCTATCCGCCATACAATTATTTATCCATTCTTTAACACAGTACATATGCATCCTTCACTTTGTCCAACACTACTTCCTACACTACATTGCTTTCTGCATTGCTTCATGCCTTGAAGATAGTCCATCAAACACTCCTTCAAATTTTTGATCATAACAGTTCAAGGTTAGCGAATACACTGTCCAATGTATCTTGAACACAATTTGGTTGTCCTTCAGAAGTGGCAGTTCTTCAATCAACTTTCAACATAGCTTCATGAACTTAGATAATTATTCCCCCTAGTTGGATCGCCTATTTATCCAATATATACAACTCTTAAGGTCTTCAAATATACCTTCTTATCAGTCCTTTGCCTGTCCCTTACTGATTGATCTTAGGATTTCTATATACAACCCTCTAAGTATCCTTTTGCTGCTCCAAATTGGCAGTTCTTAGGGCACCAATCAAACTTCCTTTCAACATTACCTTAGCTACTTCGAAATTATTGTCATAAGGTCTTCCGAGTATAGTCAAGTTTACAATGAATGTCCACGTCTTCAGTATCATTTGGGTTTTAAAAAATATTCCCACACAATAGTGTGAACCAACTCTAACTCTCACTTTAAACAGAGCTTCTTCAAGTCTTCCCTTTAAACAACCTCAGATATGACTCTGCACCATTCAACCTTGTATAGGGCTTCCTTGTCCCTGTAAAACATTATACAGAACCCTCACCAATGAACCCTCTACCTGCGCAGTTTCCACAAAGAGATGCGGCCTTGTTTTGGAAGGCCTATTAGGCAACTCGACGTCCAAAATAGGCCATTCCTTCAACCTGTAATTACACAGAAGCCTCATCCCTTCTTGAATGTGATAATCCTCCTCATTTTTCTCAGAAGCATCCTTCTAGACTTCGGCTAAATGTCTTGCTCGTTCCCAGATCTGTCTCCTATTCGCTGCCTTATTATGCCCAAACGTTACCCAAATCAGAGAGAAACTCAGAGCTTCAAAGACATGCTTTGCCAGTTTATATTATTTGCCAGATCTTATTCTTCAATTCGATGCCATATGATTTAACTGGCTCCAAATATAGGTATGTGGCTAGTCAAGGTTTAATTTCCGCATCCATATAGTTTGTACCGACATCGGTAACTAATAATTCCAGAGAGTTTTCCAAACAAGCGTAGCACTATGCCATCAATATGAACATTTTAGTTTGACATGTATGACAATCGGATACCAAAAGGGCCATGGCTATGAATTGACCAGAAAACAAAGCTCTAGTCGGCATATCCAATAGTCAACCAAAATTCATATACATCGTCCATGTTGGATTTATGTTTCGTCCATGTTGGATTTCATATCAGAACTAATTGCTTCACCAGATCTTCATTGTTTTATTTACTCTTCATGAGCTCAAATCATTTTCCTTCAAGCACGGAAATTTTTTTCTATTCTCAGTGTCAAATCCATCGTGCAGAAATGAATTCTCAAGGTGTCATTAAAAACAAGGTGACAATCATCATGAGGCAATATTACTATTGATATGCCAGGGTTTACTGTCATGTTACGGTCAACGTCGTTTCTTGCCATCCTACATCAGAGTTTCATTTTCATTTTCTCATGTCCTAGCTACTAAAACATTAATTTATCTTAATATTATTTCCATATATCCTTTCATAACGAAAAAATGTAATAGAGAGTAATACACAGAGTTATGAGCCAAGAGAAAATTGTAATGCTATCTCAGAGCTATGAGCCATTCTGTTCTGCGCCACTAAGTGAGATATCGAGCTATGCTATGTGCGAGCCACAAATTGGGATAGTGAGTCACTATGTATGTGAAAACCCAAGGCATATATGATGCCACTAAACATAGAAGATACATAACCACTATGACATATATTGAGTTATATATGATGCCGCTAAACATAGAAGATACATAACCACTGTGACGACTTACTCAAGAACGAAACCATTGTACAACAATCCTTTTTGCGAGCGATCTATATAAGCAGCCATTGTGTGATGATATATTGTAAACTAGTCCATGAGCCTTAGAAAAATTAATGCAAGTTACATGGTGTTTACTGGATTGACCCTTCGAGTAACAATGCCTGAGAAGATATTCTAGCCAATAAATCACATTTTTTATTTATTGTAATATTACTGTAATAAGTGTTACACACCTATTTCTTTATTCGTAGGTGTAGAAGGAGAATGGATAAAATGAGTCCTGTGAGTAGGTGTAAAAAGAGAATGGACAAAAGAAGTCCAAAAGACCACTTGAAATGTGGAATCTTATACATTTTTTAAATAATAATGTAACTCGTACTTATCTTTCCATTGTTGTCTATTCTTTCCTATTTGTGTGTTTACCATAACTCACTTCAACATGGTCTCAAAGCTACTATGTGTGGGCTTCCCTTACCATTAAATTTGTTCTCTTCTTTGTTACTACTGAACATTGTTTTGAACTAACGCACTAACAATAATTTTTGAAAACTATTATCTACCATTACCTGCCTATTTTTCGTTTTTACAAATTAAATTTCGCTGCCCCACAGGTTTTGTAGCCTCTCATGTGAGTTCTCCCTCTAAAACTTCCACCTTATAGAGCATTTAAGAGGAATATATTCTCCCTGTCAGAACTGTGTTTTACAATTGCAGAGAGAAACATTGTCAATTTATGTGACCATTGAATAGTCACCAGCGTAAGATGTGTGACATGCATTGAACCTTCTCTGTGATGGAAATTTCTGAATATTTCAAACAAAACAGAGGAATCAAAGTTCCTCAACTCAACACAAATAAATTATAGAAATTTGGACAAAAAAAAAAAAAGATGGAGAAAAGCTCTTTTTTATTAACCATAAAAATGACTATTAAAAATTACAAACTTCTTAAGAACTACAGTTCTGGAATAAACAAAAACTCCATACTCTGTTTTTTTCAATTTATGTTTTTACACAGATTTGTGTTTCAGCAACACACAGATAGTTGCTGAAGCTCAACACAGTCTGTTGCTGAAACACACAAATAGTTGTTGAAACACACTGGAAAATGCATTGCTGCTCCAAAACACAGCGACTCTATTTTTCCTCTGTTTTCTCTGCTCTTTCTTCTCTATCTTTTTCTATTTCTCAAACTCTCTAACATAAAAACAACTGCTGTTCATTACATTTATATGTTGAAAAACATATTTGACTTAAACATTAAAATAGTACAAATATCTTCTAATCTTATCAGCGTATTGAATGCAGCAAGCGGTGGAGATAATCATGATGCCTTTTGGAAAAATGAAGTTAGTTGTTTGTAGGCTCAATAACTTCTGAAAATTTAATGTGCAACTTTGAGGCATCCAAAAGTCTGGAATATCCACAGAAAATCTGATTTCTGTCCAGCTGTTTTAGTTTGCAGTTGGAATTAAATTCCAACATTGCCCCTTAATTTCAACTACTGGGTTTTTCTGCATACCCAGCCATTCTCTGAAATGATCAAAACTTTTCTTTCCCAATGGTTTTGTCAAGATGTCAACAAACTGATCCTCTGTTCTGCAGTGCTGCAAAACAATCTCACCATTGTTAACCAATTCACGTATGAAGTGAAACTTGGTGTTTATGTGCTTTGTCCTTTTATGAAAAGCAGAATTTTTAGACAATGCTATCGCCAAGCTATTGTCACAGTAAATGGTTGTGCCCTGTTCTTGTTCATGACACAAATCTCTGAGAACTCTTCTCAGCCATACTGCTTGGCATGCTGTTGCTATTGCTGCCACATACTCTGCCTCTACTGTTGACAAAGCCATAATTTCTTGCTTCTTGGAAGCCCATGAGATGGCTCTCGATCCCATATGAAACACATATCTCGATGTGCTTTTCCTATCATCAACACTTCCAGCCCAATCGCTGTCAGTGTAACCTGTCAATATGAAACTTTCAGAATAGAAGTATAAAATACCAAACCCCTTCGTTCCATTCACATACCTTAGAATCCTCTTGGCTGCCTGCCAATGAGTCTCTTTCGTTCTTTCCATAAATCTAGAGATTAAACTCACAGCGTGCATAATATCCAGCCTAGTTGCAGTCAAGTACATGAGGCTACCAACTATGCTCTTGTACAACTTTGGATCAAAATCCTTGCTGTTGTCTTCTATGCTCAATTTCAACCCCATTACAGTTGGAGTCACAGCTTCCTTGCTGTTCTGCATGTTAAATATCTTCAACACTACTTCTACATATTTAACTTGGGAAATGAAAACACCATTTTCACTTTGGTATACTTCAATTCCAAGAAAATATCTTAAGAAGCCCAAGTTAGTCATTTCAAATTCGCTTTTCATGACAGCTTTAAAATTAGCAATGAGAGAAGCATCATTGCTAGTAAAAATTAAATCATCTACATATAAAACAACAATAAGAATCTTATCATCATTCTCCTTTATGTAGAGTGTGGGTTCACCATCACACTTCTCAAACCCATTCTCAATCAGATAAGCATCTATTCTATTGTACCATGCTCTTGGAGCTTGCTTCAGCCCATAAAGAGCCTTCTTCAGTCTACAGACTTTATGCTCTTTGCCTTCAACTTCATAGCCTAGAGGTTGTTCAACATAAACCTCTTCTTTTAACACTCCATTCAGGAATGCAGATTTAACATCCATCTGATAAATATTCCATTTGTGTTGTGCCGTAATAGAAAACATTGTTTTGACTGTTTCCATCCTTGCTACTAGTGCAAAGGTTTCATCATAGTCTCTTCCTTGTTGCTGCTTGTAGCCTTTCACAACAAGTCTTGCTTTGTGCCTATCGATCTTGCCTTTAGCATTGCTTTTGGTTTTATAGACCCACTTAACTCCAATGGCATCTTTTCCTTTAGGGAGGTCCACTAACTCCCATGTTTTACTCTTCTCAATTGCACCAATTTCTTCATTCATTGCTTCAATCCATTTATCTTCATTTACAGCATCTTAAAAATGAATTGGGTCATCAACATGACAATATAAAGCAAATAATGAATTCAGACCAGTATTGTTACTTACCTCTCCTTGTTCATAAATCTCATTCATATTTCGGAATCTTGGTCTTCTTGGTGTGCTTGGAGTTCCATTCGAACTTGAGGGAATTTCTAATCCCTGCAGTGTGCCTGGAGAAGCATTTCCTTGACTTCTCAAGGCTCTTTGAATTCCAGCTTGTGGTGTGGTTTGTTGTACTTGCTGTGGTGGAGGAGGACCCACCAAGGAAGGATTATTTGTTGTTGTCCCTTCCTCTTCTTCTTCGTGAGACACAATTGTCTTCACATTCACTGTCTTCTCTAAGCTTCCATCCCAAGCTTCATCTTCAATGAATTGTACATCTCTGCTTACTATCAATTTCTTGGTGGATGGATTATAGAGTTTGTATGTTTTTGACTCATCACAGTAGCTAATAAAGACACACTTCTCCCCCTTACTGTCAAGCTTCTTCCTTAGCTGATCCGGTACATGTGCATATGCTACACAGCCGAATACTCTCATGTGAGTGACAGTTTGCTTTTGTCCACTCCATGCTTCTTCTGGTATTTTGTTCATGACAACTTTAGTTGGGCATCTATTCAAGATGTAAACTGCGCAAGTGATAGCTTCAGCCCAATACTCATGCGGCAAGTGTTTTGCCTTCAGCATACTCCTGACCATGTATAGAATGGTCATGTTCTTCCTTTCTGCAACACCGTTTTGCTGAGGTATATACCTTGTGGTGAACTGCTTTTGTATACCGTTCTCTTTGCAAAAACGCAGAAAGTATTTGGAGATGTACTCTCCACCTCTATCTATTCTGAGCACTTTGATATAATGCCCACACTGTTTCTCAACAAGAGTTTTGAAGTGGCAGAATTTCTCAAACAATTCACTCTTCTGTTTCAGCACATACACCCATGTCTTTCTGGTGTAATCATCAATGAAATTTAAAACATATTTATTTCCAGCAAATGATGATATTTGCATCGGTCCACACACATCAGAGTGAACAATTTCCAAGGGTGATTTTTCCCTTATACTCTTTCCTACTGGAAAGATTTCTCTGTGTTGTTTGACCAAGATGCAGCCTTCACAAAGGCTGTCCGGTTTCTCAATCAATGGCAATCCCTTTACCATTCCCTTTCTGTGTAACAGATTCAAGCCTCCGAAATTGAGATGTCCAAATCTCAAGTGCCACAACCAATTCTCATCTTTCACTTGTTCTTGAAAGACTTCTTGTGTTACAGCTGCAATAGTTCTTCCTTCCTTCAAATATGCCCTGAGTTTGAGAGGAAACATTCTATTGCTGGTCATCCGCACCTCTGCAATGATCTTCTTACTTGGAGGTATGTCTCTAATTGTACACATATCATTTTTGAAGAACACATTATAACCTTTGTCAATGAGCTGTCCAATGCTCAAAATATTACATTTCAGACCAGGTACATAGTATACCTCTGGCACAATCATCTGTTCTCCATTTATTGCTCGGATACTAACTCTGCCTTTACCCTTAACAGATATCTTACTATCAGTTTGTGTTGTTACCTCAGATTTCACATTTTCATCCGGATTGGCAAACATTGCAATATTTCCAGTCATGTGATTACTACAACCTGAGTCTAAGAACCAAAAATCTTCTTGTTTGTCTTGTGCAATGTTACATGTTAACAGCACAATATTTGGATTCTTATCTTCTTCATTTTCAAAATTAGCATTTTGCCTATTATTCATGTCATTTTTCTTTTTCCTACATTGATTGGCATAGTGCCCATATTTCTTACAATGATGACATTGGACTTCGGATTTGTCATACCTTTGTCCATGAGCTTGATGTTTTCTTGAACCTTCATCTTGATTCTGATTGCAGCTCCTTCTGCTTGTGCTTGCAGGATTATTTTTGCCTTAGTTTTGGCTTCTTCCACGACCTCTGTTATTTTCTCTGCCTCGGCCTTTTCCTTGGCTAAAAGACATCTGAGTCTTGAATGCTTGCTCAAAAGAGGAATCTGTTCCTGTACTCAGTCTGTGTTCATGAGACATAAGAGAAACATTGATTTCATCTATAGTGAACTGTGAGAGATCCTTTGTTTCTTCTATTGCTACCACAACAGCTTCAAACCTTGAGGGTAAAATTCTCAAGATCTTCTCTACAATCCTTCTTTCTTCAAGAATTTCACCATGAGATCTTATCTGGGTTATTAACCCAATAACCTAAATGAAGAATGAATCTACTATATCAGATTCCTTCATGCTGAGTGTTTCAAAGTCTCTCCTCAACATCTGCAACTTTGCAGTCTTCACCTTCTCCATGCCTTGATAGGCAGTTTTGAGAATATCCCATGCCTCCTTGGATTTTGTTGCTGCTGAAATCCGTGGGAAAACACTCTCATGTACTGATTGAAAGAGAAAAAAGAGGGCTTTGGCATCCTTCTTCCTATCGCTCTTCAACAGGTCTCTTTCTACTACTGTCAAAGCAGCCAATGCTGCTGCATCTGCAGGTTCAGGGTAGCCAGTTTCAACTAGCTCCCATAATCCTTGAGAAGCAAATAATGCTCTCATAGTTATGGACCAATAACTGTGATTCTTCCCATTAAACTGTGGAAGTTGGGAATTTTTCAAACCAGTTCTAGCATCTGCCATATTAATCTATATAAGTAAAGAAAAGATACTGACTGTATGATTAAAATAAGCAAGAACTTTCTCTGCTGGAGAAATCTGCTCAATAAGCTTCTTACAGCTCCTGCAGTGGAAAAAACAAACTATGTTTTTCTTCACTGAGTGCCTAGACCAGCTCTGATACCATGATGGAAATTTATGAATATTTCGAACAAAACAGAGGAAGAAAAGTTCCTCAACTCAACACAAAGAAATGATAGAAATTTGGACAAAGAAAGATGGAGAAAAGCTCTTTTTTATTAACCATAAAAATGACTATTAAAAATTACAAACTTCTTGAGAACTACAGTTCTGGAATAAACAAAAACTCCATACTCTGTTTTTTTCAATTTCTGTTTCTACACATATTTGTGTTTCAGCAACACACAAACAGTTGTTGAAACTCAACACAGTCTGTTGCTGAAACACACAGACAGTTGCCGAAACACACTGGAAAATGCATTGCTACTCCAAAACACAGCGACTTTGTTTTTCCTCTGTTTTCTCTGCTCTATCTTCTTCTCTGTCTTTTTCTATTTCTCAAACTTTCTAACATAAAAACAACTTCTGTTCATTACATTTATATGTTGAAAAACATATTTTACTTAAACATTAAAATAATACAAATATCTTCTAATCTTATTAGCGTATTGAATGCAACAAGTGGTGGAGATAATCGTGATGCCTTTTGGAAAAATGAAGTCGGCTATTTGTAGGCTCAATAACTTCTGAAAATTTAATGCGCGACTTTGAGGCATCCGACAGTCTGGAATATCCACAGAAAATCTGATTTCTGTCCAGCTATTTTAGTTTGTAGTTGGAATTAAATTCCAACAATACAATGGATATGATGAACTACAATGGAGAATCGTTTGGAGACAAACAACAAGAAACAAATAATGTGTTATTTTATAAAGTAGGAAATTCCTTTCTTTAGCCTGCCTGTCAAAAATAACTTTCCTTTTGTGCTGGTAGTTTCCACTCAAATGATCACTACTTTTTTGCACTTCAATAACCTGGTTGATTCTTTTGATAATATCATTTGGCTTATTGTGCATCTTGGAATGATTTCCTAATTAGGGTAAGAAGTAGACAAAAACAATTCACTTCTTTCATTTTGTGCTTGTAGTTTCCATTCAACTCATCCCCACTTTGCTGCACTTAAATAACTTGGTTGATTTTATTGATAAGATCATTTGGCTTATTGTGCATCTTAGAATAATTTCATAAGTAGGGTAAGAAGTATAAAAAAATAGTTCAATTTTTTATTTAGTAGGCAGGTATAGTCTACCATATTCTGAGTATGAGACATATATGTTCTTGTGAAATAATATGGTGAAAAAAGTATGAGACATGTTTTTGTGAAATAATATGGTGATTTTCATTTAGTGTTTTCGTTATTTGATTTTAGTTTGATTAGTGTATTTTTTTTTTCTGCGTTTCCGTTATTGCAGCCCACACGTGGAAAATTTGGTCCCCATAGCCTATTCCTGAGATGGTTTTGGTGCATTTTATCATTTCGATATTATGTGTTTACCTTCACTGTATTCTTACGATTGCAGACCATAATGAAAATTTTTGAAAAACTCTTGTAGACCACAATGCAAAAATTTTGAGAGTTATTTTTTTCTTTGTATGCTTCATGCGGAGATAAACTACTCTATATGGTAGATATCTATAATTCTTCCTTCCTACACAGTTGAAAAGGATAAGCATGCGGGAAATTCCACTATGTGATATTTAAGTTTTGACAAGTATTATCATCTTAAGTTCTTCGTCTTTTGTAATTATTTTGTAGATTGAACAAGACTATCTCATTTTGTGTCGTCATGTTCTCTCACCAAGAATATCTTGATGATGATACAAAAGCTCAATTTGATGGCATTGAAATTTTTTTAGTGTGTCATTATATAGAAACTGAAATCTAGAAGTTATTTTTTATAAAGTTGAGCTAGCTATGCATATTCCAAAACAAAATGGATTTGAATATTATAGTGTTAAATGAAATAAATGAAGAGGTTCTAGAAATAGTGTTGATTCAGAATGGTTGTGGTTTTTGAGAAAAAAATTTACCAAATGGTTGAAAATGGGTATGGGATGTTTGAAAAATAATTAGAGATGGAATGCTTTGCTATTTCATTTTTCAGTGAATGAGAGTTAAGTAATTAAAAGGAACTGTGGAAATTTTCATATCCAATGAACCTTTTATTCTAAATAAGAAAATAAAAATATATGTGTTACCATTTTGTAGGTAGGGGTCGTAGTAAGTGACATGAATACTTGTCTCTATATTTGATATTGAGAACAATACGTCTTTCAATGTTGGGAGAGGGTCATTCCTAATAGAGGAAGGCACAATCGAAATGGAGGAGTCAATCATGGAGCATTGTTGCATATTTCCTTCATACTATTCTCAGATTCCTTCAAACTGATCATCAGGTTGATCTATGATGCTATCAAGGTTTTAAGGCTCAACTCATCAATCTTAGCACCGAAAGATGAGCTAGTACATGGACATAGCCATGTGGTCATGTCCCTGTGTGGTCTGGTGGCATGACTTCCGCGTAACTTACAAGACATATGTCTCTTATAGACATATGAGACATATTTAACAAGAGGTATATCCAAACCTAAAACCAAACATTTAATGTCAAGGAACTAATTCTAGTATTAGTTTACACTATTGAAATATATGAACGAAAAAATCTACATAATATATGGTTTTCTTTGGGAAGAGGCAAAATAATATGATGAAGTAGAAAAACTATGGTCGAAGCTATACTAAGTACATTTCGAGGCATGGACTAACCAAATTAAACTAATTTTAGCACCACCATTCCGATTACTATAATTTGAGGCGTGCTTGTAAAAAGGATTAATAACATCCGAAAGAGAACTCCCCTACAGATCATATAAAGAACACATAACTTAAACATGAACCAATGATTGATCTCTCCATATATATATATAATATAAATTTTTAAAAATGAATTTAGTTATAGTTTCATTTGGCTCACATTCACAGACATAAAATATAAAATGAAACTAAACAAAGTGAAAAACAAAATAAAAAGTAAAAACCCAAAACTACTATAATTGTGTTTAGAAAACCGATATAATCCAAGCCACACTACTACATGATAGGGCATTTTACGATATTTTTATGAGACAAAATAACAATTTTGTTTGTTCATTTCGTATCAAATTTCCCTTCATATAAATGATTTACTGTTTTAATATATTAATTTGAGACATTTCATCTCAACTTTCCCATTTTGTCAAATATTTAATGTGCAGGATGGGATGATTGAATGGTGTAGAACATGTCCTCCTCGGAAAAAATAATATGTACCAGGTAATCATCTGATAGAATTTAATCTTTGATGTTCCCACTAGTTACTTGAAAGAGGTGAAACTGCAAACCCAACCCAATGAAATTCAATCTTCTCGAGGCACCAAAACTGCAACCCCAACGTGATGAAAGAAAATATTATGTGATTCTCGAAGGGCCAAGACTTATTGAGTCTCCATAAAACCTAGGAAGGATCAACCTTCATGTTGGAAATTAATTCCAACTGCAACCTGAAGCAGAAGAATGAAACGTCATTTTTATTTGAAGTTGAATGACAAGAGCAACAACAAATTTTGGTTTGGTTCTCAGTCAACTCGCGCATTCAATTTTATGTTTAAATCACCTGCAACAACCCAATTCATTTACATTGTCGCAGCTTCCATATTTGCAAATCATGGTTCATATCCATGCAACCTCCCGCCTTAACCATTCACACCTACCCGCAGTTATTAATGCGTCATTTCCGCATTCAAACCTCCAGTCCACGTCAACTCCCTGTAGACAATCAAAATGCTATTGCACAAGTTCATGCCTACGTCACCTCCCCTCAAAAAACGTGCGATAAGCTCTGTCCCACCGCCGCCAACTCACCTTCCCTCGGCCAATGGCGCATCATCATAACCTTGGAGGTCTAGTTACCCAGCATTCTAATCAATGTGAAAACTCTTCGCATTTTCCTCCCCGTTCATTTTTCGCATGGCTTTGGGATGATGTCGCTTGGCTCATCGTTTGATGCAATAAAACCCATAGCATGATATGTTATAACGATTAGTTTGTTATAAGGTTTTGTTAAAAAGGTCACGGTGACATTTTTTATATATAAAGTTTTAAACTTAGGCGACATGTTTTATTTTATAAATTTTGAATTTAGAATTAATAGTTTTATTATATATATTGTAAACATAATATGTTTACAATATATATATATATACAACAATGTGTAATTTTGTGTATGTATGAGAGAGCAGTAAGAGACTATGTGAACCAGAGTGTGAAGTTGAGCATTTGAAAGAGTTGTGTGAGTAGTAGCTGAGTAAACAAGATTTTTTTTTTGTAAAATCAGAACAGTAGATTTTGAAGAAAACTTTGTTAAGTTTTTTTTTTTGTTAATGAAAAAGACAGTGTTTTTTTTTCATTGTGTATGTTTTTTTTATCCTTCACCTGCAAGATCTTTTTTTAAATCTCTGTGTTGACAGAGGAAATTTTGTTCCTCAGTATTTGTTAAGGAATTATCAGAAATTACAACATGGTATCGGAGATAGTCCAAACTCTCAATAGTTGCTTAAGAAGCTGAAGGAAGAAGAAGAAGAAGTTTGTTGAAGCTTTTGACCAGCAGTGTGAAAGTTCAGCAAGTCGGGTATTTATCAAAAACAAAGTTTTTGTTTGTTTTAATATTACAGTCCAGAGAGCTGTAAAAAGGGAAGTATTTTAGAGACATAGGTTATCTCTCCAAGTGTGAGAAAATTTGTTTAAATAAACACAGTCAATTTTTAGCATAGTTCAGTAAGCTAGCGATGGCAGGAGCCAGCAAAAGCACGAGTATGGGAAATAATCAACTCCCACAGTTCAATGGGAAGAACTATGACTATTGGGAAATTTCAATGAGAGCCATGTTTTCCTCTCAATATTTATGGGAGCTAGTTGAATATGGTTTATAAGAACCAACAGATGAACAAGCATTTAATGCTTTAACACGGGTAGAGAAAGATTTGCTGAAGAGTAATGGAAAGAAGGAATAAAAAGGCCCTCTTCTATCTCTATCAAACAGTGCATGAAAGCATATTTCCATGAATTACAGCAGCAAAGAAGTCCAAGGATGCATAGGATACCCTCCAGACAGCCTACCAAGGTATGGAGAAAGTAAATACAAAAAAGCTTCAATTAATGAGAACAGATTTTCAAGTCATTTGCATGAAAGATTCTGATACAGTAGACTCGTTCTTCACATTATTGATTGGGTTGGTTACCCAAATGAGATCTCATGGAGATACAATAGAAGAAAGAATAATAGTGGAGAAAGTATTGAGGATCTTACCCTCAATATTTGATGTGATAGTTACAACCATTGAAGAGACAAAGGATCTCTCACTGTTATTGTTGATGAGCTTCATGCATCACTGATGAAACACGGACAAAGATTGAGTAGAACAAAAACTCATCTTTGGAACATGCCTTCAAGATCCAAATTTCCTTTGGAAGAGAAAGAGGTCAAGACAAATCAAACTACAGAGGAAAAGGTAGAGGCAGAAGCGAAAACAGAGGAAGGAACAACCCTGAAAATACTAGTGGAAGGGGCAGCAATAAAAGTTAGAATCAAAGCCAAGGTAGTAGCCAAGAGAATCTTAGCCAAGAATATTTATTTTTAGCATGTAATATGGCTAAAGAGAAAAATGAAGATATATGGTTTCTAGATTCAGGATGTAGCAACCATATGACTGGAAAAATTTCTATGTTTTCCATGTTATATGAAAATGTAAAGTCTCAAGTAACATTGGGGACATATAGTAAGGTATCTATCATGGGAAAAGGTAGAGTGAGTGTTCTAAAAATAAAGGAGAAAAGAAGACCATATCAGATGTATACTATGTACCTAGTATGAAGTGTAACCTTTTGAGCATTAGACAAATCATTCATAAAGGCTACAATGTATTATTTTAAGATGATGTGTGTACCATCTTAGACATACCACCAAGCAAACAGAGGATTGCACAAGTAAAAATGACAAGAGACAAATTACTTCCTCTCAAGATGAGAGCAGATTTGAAGAAAGGAGTTGCAATGGTAGTAGTAACACAAGAGACATTCCAAAGAGAAGCAAAAGATGAAAATTGGTTATGGCATTTTATATACAGACATCTCAACTTTGGAGGTCTAAATTTGTGGCATAAAAAAGGAGTGGTAAAGGGATTACCATTGATTGAAAATCTAGAAAGCCTATGTGAAGGCTGCATCTTGGGAAAACAACACAAAAAAAGCTTTCAATCAGGAAAGAGCATAAGGGAAAAGGTACCCTTAGAAATAGTCCATTCTGATTTGTGTGGACCAATGCAAACACCATCATTAGCAGGAAGCCACTATATGCTAACCTTTATTGATGATTACACAAGAAAAACATGGGTGTATTTCTTGAAATTGAAGAGTGAAGTGTTTGAGAAGTTCTACCACTTTAAAGCTATTGTTGAGAATCAAAGTGGGTAGAAAATAAAAGTATTAAATATAGATAGAGGAGGATAATATATCTCCAAATAATTTCTGCATTTTTGCATAGAAAATAGGATACACAAGCAATTTACAGCAAGGTATACACCACAGTAAAATGGAGTTGTTGAAAGGAAAAATAGAACCATCATGGACATGGTAAGAAACATGCTAAAGGAAAAACATTTGCCAAATGAATATTGGGTTGAAGTTGTACATTTTGCAGCATATTTCTTGAATAGATGCCCAATAAAGAGTAATGAACAAAGTTCCAGAAGAAGCATGGAGTGGCATAAAATAGTTTGTCACCCACATGAGAGTATTTGGTTGTGTGGCTGATACACACATTTCAGATCAGCTAAGGAAGAAGTTGGACAGTAAGGGGGAGAAGTGAATATTTGTTGGATACAGTGAAGAATCCAAGGCATACATATTGTATAACTGATCCACCAAGAAATTTATAATAAAACACTATTACCAATGAAATAGGTAACTACACTAGTACCTACTTTTTGAGGTAGCAAAAAAAGCACCCGATTTTGAAAAATGGTGATGCAGAATCATAAAAAAAAAAAAAATTGGAGCATGTTTTTGGCACTTTAAGTTTTTTATTTTTTATTTTTTATGTTATGTTTTTTATGTCGATTTTGAATAGTGGTGGTGTATCATCACCAAAGTTTTTTTATAGGATTTATTTTTACACTATAGATTTTTTAATCTCTTCTTCTTTTCTGAGATGTTTATTTTTAAGTGCATTTATGTACTTGTGTTTTAAAAAATAAAAATATATATATATATATATATTTTTAAAAATAAAAAATTGTAATGATATCTTCACTCTTTCACATAGATTAAAAATGGAAAAAGGGTCAATATTCTAAAGTCTATATTTTCTACATGTTTATGTATTGTTAATTAATTTTTCAATGCACATCAAATAATTGTGGCTAAAATACCAATATTTTGAACCATATGACAAAAAAATACAAATTTTCAATATAAATAGAATGCAAAAATACACTTTTAGAGACTTTTTGTTCAAGAAAACATGTTAAATAAACTAATTTTTTGGGAGAATATTAACAAAACAACTTAAGAAAAGAACATTTTTATTGAATTCTATGTCAAAACATAGTAGTAATCACATGTTTTTTGCAAAAAATAAGGGTTCTTCTCATAAAAAATCAAAGTCTAAACATTACAAGTAAAACTGATTAATAGATCTCAAAAATGAGCTTTGTTTGCAAGCATAACTTAAACATCATCAACAATATCAACTAATACATGTTCAACATCATCTATAACATTGTTGATGGCTTCTTCCACAACATTTTCTTCTTCATTTTGGTCATTTTCATCTTCTAATGTGTCCCTTTCCAGTCATTCCATATAATGGTGGTTGAGGTTCCTTTGCTTTTTTTTCCACACGTGATTCATTAAAATCCCCTTTCCTCAAACCAACGTCTTGCTTCGCATCTGGAAGGAATTCAAGAGCGTTAATTCTTTGTTGAATAAATTTTCATTGCACTAGGTCTTTCTTAATCTCAATGCAATTTCTTCCATTTAGTAGGCAACATGCTAGTGTTGTACTTAATCATCAAGCACAAAAGAAATAAGTAAGAAAATTAGTATGAAGACATAAAAAGTAAAAAATAAAATATTTAAATTTAAATTTGTATAATAAAACTTACCTGAACCTGAGAATAAATCCAAAACCCATTCTCCTGCATTTGAACATAGATCTATAAGATAGTTAATCAATGCTTGTGGTTTTTGATAAATGTTAACTATATCTGCTTTTGCATCTTTATCCTCATATGTTAGTTTTCTTACAACTGAATCATGAACAAATACTTGAGTATGACTCTTCCCATCTACTCGATTCATAAGAATATGCTTATAGCTATCCTCTTTTGTCCAAAATTCAACATGGATGAACTCACAACCATTTATAATAGGTTGATCTCCGGAAGAAACAATATTTGACTTATGCCTATAACATAACATAATGAAAGTTCAATTAAATTTTACATGAATAAAAAAATTTAGGAGTAGTCAAACATACAATTTCAATGTCTTACCATGTAAGTTGCATCCTTGAGTTTGCTTTACCCTTGAAGCTTGTTAATAACATTGGAAACTGTGTGTGTGAATGAAATGTCACAAATCGCCAAAGTGGTGATGTTGTCACTTCCTGAAAACCTGTAACCACTTTACTAAAAGCTTAAAAAGTATATGGTTCTCTATCATATTCAATGTCTAGGAAATTGAAAGCATGAGGAATATCTGCAATAACTAGGGTATATTCCCTTTTAGGTATTATTGATGCAATGTATTCACAGTCACCTTTTATAATTTGATATTGGATACTGTCGAGCCCATTCCAATTGTAATGATTAAGAGTAGGATCAAGTTCAACATTCATAAGACGCTTCTTTCTCATGTTTTCAAACTTAATTTTTTCAATAAAGCTTTTGAATGTATCTGATACTCCATTTCCATCCTTATTCGACATCTTTAATGACATATATATATATATATATATATATATATATATATATATATATATATATATATATATATATATATATATATATATAAGTAATAAAATAACAATAGTTTAAATATGAATTAAATGAATGTATAAATCAACATACCTTATTGAATGCAATATAAAATTATTTAAGTGTTGTTGTAGAACTTGCTTCTCGGTAGTGGCACACAATATCATCCCAACTGTCTTCATTCAACATTTTAACCATTTGTTCTTGTATTTTCATAAAAAAAAATTGACTGAATAAATCAAGTTAAAACCGTTAATATAGTGACACGTATAACAAATTCTACCAACATCATTACGTTTTATTTAAAATAAAATTATAATGAAAGGAAAATAAGAAATAATTCAAGAAGCTTAGTTTTGAAATTCTGCACAAATTTCTTCCATTGATAATTCACCCGACTTCACACAGGCCAGTACTGATTTGACTAGTTTCTCATCCTTCACACCTTGCATTGTTCTCCAAGGTGTGATAGTCATATCCTATGGAAGCTGCTTCATTTCAGGACCTGTCTTACTGTTAGTAAATATTATGGGTTTACCCTTTTTAACATTCAGATTTTTTATGGAAATATTCTCCCACCGCTCAAAAATCTCATCCATCAAATCCCATATCTCCCCAGTTCTAAATGCTAACTGAAAAATGTTATCCATGATTCTGAATAAATTTGTATTCATTTTTCCATCTTTTTCTTTGATTTTTTTCATCAATTTGATAACCTGTTTCCATTAAACATTCCTTCTGAAATTTTATACTAACTTGTATCGTATCCCCACCACATTTTTCTATGAATTCATTATGAATAAATTTGACCCTTTGGATGAAAGTCATTTTCATTATGTACTCATTATCTTCATTATTATCCCATGCCAATAACTTTGATTCTATTTCTGCTAAGCCAGCATAAATGATGCATTTCACTGTTTGAAAAAGATAGTTATTGGGATATACCTCAATCAATTTTCTTTTACCCTCTACTGAATGGTTTCGTCCAACTACATAATATTTATAATCAAAATATTTTGTCTTGTCAAATGCCTGTTTGTTGGGAACCTGACATGGAGAGACAAGAACCACATAATCCATCACATGCACATATGGATTGAACCTGACCAATGTTTTCAGATTATGTACATGTAGGTGATGGGTCTTTCTAATTTGATATTGAGATTGTCCTTCATCTGGCCTATAAAATTGGCTAACATTAAGATCAAATGTTTGGCCACCAAGAATTAATTTATTCTTCTTCAACTCATATCGAATAGCATTTTGTTTTTTTTTAATAATGCCATCCTCTAACTCAGCACCTGGTGTTATGATTTCTCTACTTCTGTTAGAGCTTTCAGTTTGTTCTGCACTGCTGCTCATGACCTTTACAGGTTCTCCAATATTTTATTTCCTAGTCTTATTGGTTAACATATTAGTTCTTTTATAAACAAGCTCTTCATCATCAGGTGAAAGGGAGACATCTTTGGCGATTTTTATTTTGGTGTCTGATTTATTTTCTCCTTTTGCACAACAGTTCTAATCTCCTCCTCACTAATTCTATCATAATTTTCACTTTCATGTTCGACATCTTCAAAAGAAACATGTTGAAGTTTACTAGATTGACCCACCTTAGTGACTCTTGGTTAATCCCCTCTTTGTACTATTGCAATGTCACAAGCTATTGATCTTTGCTTCAATCTCCTTTCCTATGTTTTGTCTGTGAGGTAAGTGTTGATCACATTCATAACATTTGTTTCCAAATAATAAAGACCTTCAAACATGTTTGAAAGACTTGGAACAAAATCCTACGAAACAAAATAAAACATGTCAATGATCAATAATTTATAAACAATTGAATCATCCTTACAATAATGCATAGAAGAAATAAAAATAAGCATACTTCCAATTTTATTTGCAATGTTGCTTGAGATTTCTTCAGAAAACTTTGTAGATATTTCATCTATGTCATACTTGACCTTTGATAGACGATATCTAACCGTCTCACATTTATTATCCTTCCTTGCAAGAACATATATAGTGTTTGTATTCGGAACCATACATATGTCTCGTACTCTGATCATCACATCATATGGATCATTTAAGTCAGTCATACCACAAACCAGATAGATATGTATATCAGCCTTCGTTTCACTGTCTTAAAGATACCATGAGAAATCAGTTTTATCTATTTCCTCGACGTTCTTCCAATCAGAAATAAGCTTCAAAGAACCTGGTGCCCCACTTGCTTGAATTTTATTAGTGTTTGCAACAATGTCCTTATTGTGTCCAATAGTGTCCATAGTGCGTCTAGTTGCAACTTTAGATTTGGGAGTTGTATCCATAGTGTGTCGAGCTGCAAATTTAGATTTTGGAGTTGCTACCTTAGGTGTAGAAACATTCACATATATATTTTTTGATGCCATTTTCCTGATAAAAAGAAATATATATATTATTTAATGAAAAAATAATGTCGATAAAATAAATTTAAAAAACAAAATTTATGTGTAAAACTAAATAAATTGAAATTAAACCAATACAATTAACTATAGAAAATTTTCATTTAAAAACAAAATATTATATATATATATATATATATATATATATATATATATATATATATATATATATATATATATATATATATATATATATATATATATATATATTTATTTATTTATTTATTTATTTTTTTTAATACATTTTATAAAAAAATAAAAAATTTGTTTTAAATTGTATAAAACAATTAAAAAAAAATAAACATTATTTTCAAACTTAATTTTTAGTTTAATATTTTAAAATATATATATATACTTACTATTTAAAACAAATGTTAAAATTAAATTTTATTGTTTTAAGCTAAACATTTATTAAAAAAACAAAATAATGTTAATTTTATGTTTTAATTTTAATTGTGTTTTTTTATTAAATTTACACTTAATAAATAATATTATAAAATTTGAAATATATTGTTAAAGCATATATGTTAAAATTAAAATTTTAATAATAATTTTATAATCCTTTATTATATTTTAAAATATTGAAATTTATTAAAGTTTAAAAAATTTAAATATAAAATAAAATTTAAATTTTAAACTTTATATCATATTAATATTATAATTATATACTTAAAAAACAAAATGAAAACTATAATATAAAACATTATAATTATTTTAAAAATTTTAAAAACTTATATTAAATATTAATACAAAATATTTATATTTAAAACAAAACAAAAAAACAAATTAAATTATTTTTAATTTTTATTTTACATTGAAATTAAAACAAAATTAAAATAAAAAATTAAACTTTTTATAATGTTTATTATATATTTAAACTTTAAAAAAAAAAATTAAAAATAAATTTTTTTGGCGCCCGCCCAGGGCCAGAGGCCGGCTGGGAGGCGTCGCGGGTGGCTGCCCAGCCAGCCTCCGGCCCCCTTGTCACCAATGCCAACACAACACCTCCACAAAATTACCAATAGCAACACAACGCCTCCAATGCCAATGCAATGCCTCCACGAAGTTACCAATGCCAACGCAACACCTCCACAAAATTACCAATAGCAACACAACGCCTCCAATGCCAATGCAATGACTCCACAAAGTTACCAATGCCAACGCAACACCTCCAGAAAATTGCTCTAACAAATACCAGAAAACTTGATGTGATGTCATGAATAGAAGCAATGATTGTTATTATATAGCGAATATTGTGTGATTGGTATATTGTTTAACGAATAAGGGATTAAAATTTTAAATTTTAAATATTTACATGTAGTTTATTATAGTTCATATTATGGTTAAAATACTTAATATTTGCATGTAGTTATCATAGTTAATATTTTATTTAATATTTACATGTACTTAATGTTAAATAATTCAAATATAATCTCATATTAAAATTTAAAATATAAAATACTTACATGTAGTTAATTATAGTTTATATTATAGATAAAATAGTTAATATTTGCATGTAGTTATCATAGTTAATATTTTAGTTAATATTTACATGTACTCAATGTTTAAAATCATGGGATTAAATTTTAAAATTTAAAATATTTACATGTAGTTAATTATAGTTAAAATAGTTAATATTTGCATGTTGTTATTATTGTCAATATTTACATGTAGTCAATCTTAAATCATTGAAATAAGAAAATTATTTTAGTTTGGAAGGCATGTATGAAAGGAATATTTTGTGGATATTTTGAATAGAAAGTATGGTGAAATATTTCAAGAACAACCGTTTATTAAGAAATTTTGAAATATATTTTAGATGATACAATGTAGGTTTAAAATTTAAAATTTAAAATATTTACATGTAGTAATTATAGTTAAAATAGTTAATATTTGCATGTAGGTATTATAGTAATATTATAGTTAATACTTACATGTAGTCAATGTTAAATCATTAAAATAACAACATTATTTTAGTTTGGAAGGCATGCATGATAGAAATATTTTGTGGATATTTTGAATATAAATATTTGTAAAATATTTCAACACAAACAGTTTATTAAAAAAGAATTCAATACATTTTTTTACTAATATTTTGTACGAAATATTTGAAATGAAAATTTTGAAGGGAAAGTTTTTCGCGAAATTTTTTGGGGGGGAAATAAAGAGGGAAAGTTTATCGCGAAATTTTGTGGGGGGGATTTGAAGGGAAATTTTCAGTCTTTAAGCTATATATTATAAGTGGGAGAGGCATTCGTATCATTCAACCTATTATTTTTGAAAGCCATGGTTTCTTCTGATAGCGAAGTTTTTCTTTGTACAACATCAACATATTCATCATGCAACAACTCTATTCAGAGTGATGAATATAACAGGAGTTCGTTCACCATGAATAGAGAGTCAAAAAATCGGCTTGGTTGTAATCCTAAGGATGATAGAATAAAATTGATGAGGCGCAACAAATTTTTTTTTTTGTAAATCGAGATTCAGCTATTCCACTTACTCTTAATCCTAAGGATTATGAAAGAAACAATGATGAAGGGCATGATGAAGAATTTCCAGAGTCAAGATTTTCACTTCGTCCTAATCCTAAGGATTATGAGGGCACCATTAATGAAGGGGGAGATGAATAATATTCACTTCAGCTTAATCCTAAGGATTATACGAGAACCACAGATGAAGAGGTGAATGAAGAATTTGTAGAGTCAAAATATCCACTTCATCTTAATACTAAGGATTATGCCAGCACCACTGATGAAGAGGGGAAGGAAGAATTTGCAATGTCAATATATCCACTCTGTCCTAATCCTAACGATTATTCTACCACCACTGACGAAGAGGGGGATATAAAAATTCCAGAGTCAAAATATCCACTTCGTCCTAATCGTAAGGATTATGTCAACACCATTAATGAAGAGGGGAATGAAGAATTTACAACGTCAAAATATCCACTCTATCGTAATCCTAAGTATTATGCTAGCACCACTAATGAAGAGGGGGATGTAAAAATTCCAGAGTCAAAATATCCACTTCGTCCTAATCATAAGGATTATGCTAGCACCACTGATGAAGAGGGAAATGATAAAGTTCCTGAGTCAAAACATCCACTTCGTCTCAATCCTAAGGATTATGTCAGCACCATTGATGAAGAGGGAAATATAAAATTTACAGCGTCAAAATATCCACTCCGTCATAATCCTAAGGATTATGGGAGCACCACTGATGAAGATGGGGATGAAAAAATTCCAAAGTGAAAATATCCACTTTGTCCTAATCCTAAGGATTATGTGAGCACCACAGATGAAGAGGGGAATGAAGAATTTGCAGATTAAAAATATGCACTTCGTCCTAATCCTAAGGATTATGCCAGCACCACTGATAAAGAGGGGAATGAAGAATTTTCAACGTCAAAATATCCACTTCGTCCTAATCCTAAGGATTATGCCAGAACCACTGATGAAGAGGGGCATGAATTTCCAAAGCCAAAATTTTTACTTCATCCTAATCGTAACGATTATAATTTCACCACTGATGAAGGGGGGGATGATGAATTTCCAATAAATATAGATTCAAAGCATTCACTTATTCCTAATCCTAAGGATTATGAGATCACTAGTGAGGAAGGGGAGGGGTGAGATGAAGAAATTCTAGTGAATACAAATTCAAAGCTTCCACATATGCCTAATCCCAAGGATTATGAGAGCACCACTGAGGAAGGGGAGGATGAGGAGTTTCTTGCAAATGATAATTTTAGAGGCACAGATCGGAATATTGCATTATCTCTAAGTGATCATTTCAAAGACACTCATGGTGATGAAGAATTGAATCCTCCCAGGGAAGAATTTGAAAGCATGGATCAAGATGGTGAAGAATTTCATCTGAGTCAGGGTTACAAAAGCACTGATGATTCTTGTGAAATGTTTTCTTCAAGTGATGATGGTAAAAAAAATTTTCCAGACAATGATGTTGATGAATTTCTTAACTATGTTGAGGATGATGATAGTGGGGATAATATTCCTCCTAATGATCATGAAACTTCTTTTACAAAGGATGATGGAATGATGAAGCCGTTGCAAGAAAATATTGCAACTAGGAGTAGGAGTATACCTTTTCATATCAATCCAAAACATTCCAGTTATACAAGGGTGAGGACAAAATATCTCACAAAATATTTATGTCGTTCATTTGATTTCAAGTGAATGTTATCGAAGGGATTGCTTCAAACATATGGATTTCAACTTTTTTTTGGAGATATGGATTTTTATTTTTGTAAAATCAGAATAGTAGATTTTGAAGAAGATTTTGTTAAGTTTTTTTTTTTGTTAATGAAAACAATAGTGTTTTTTTTTCACTGTGTATGTTTTTATTATGCTTCACCTACAAGATGGTTTTTAAGTCTTTGTGTTGACAGGGGACATTTTATTCCTTAGAATTTGTTAAGGAATTATCAGAAATTCCAACAGTTAATCTATAAGTCTGCGTGAAGCAAAAAACGAGAACTTCATAAAGCCAAAGGAAAACTATAAATTTATAGTTCACAAGTTCCAGCTACGCCAATCTCCTCACTAATATTAGTACTATAAATTATGGTTTTTTCTAGTCTTGCCCATAATTTGTAATGTAGCTACGCTGTCATTCCCTAGGTCTCCCATCAGGAAAAGAATTTATTCCACTTTTTATGTTAGTCGAGTCAATCATGAGTGCCACAGTTAACAAGATTCATTCACCAATGGTATGTATACATAGGACCTTAAGCTATAGAAGCTAAGGGAACTAATCATATAAGGAAAGCACCAATCGGAGAAGGAAACCCATAATAGAGGCAGGTAGGCACGTAGGGAAAAACCTCTCCTATCCCCCAAGCTATCCAAGTCCCATGCTATAGAAGGGAGCCGGCTTACTCATAATTCGTCATCAATTTATAGTGGTTCAATGGTTTATAGAAGGGAGATGCCTTAATCATGATTCACCATCAATTTACAGTGGTTCCATGGTTCATATGGTTACAGGGAATTTTTGGTCAATTCTTAACAATGGTACCATATTGTCACATTAGTAGTTTGGTATTGCATATATTTTTGCTTCTTGACTCCATGACACACACAAACACACACGACCATGACACATAGGACCATTGGCAAGTTCAATGTATATTGTTGTTCATGTTTGTTTCATCCACGACACACACAATCTTAGCTGCAGTGCCACAATTTTGGAGACAAAAATATCCAGCTCCTTGTTCTCAAAACCATAAAATTTTGGGTTACATCTAAGAGCTTAAGGATTTTGGGTTACATCTAAGAGCTTTAGGGTTCATGGAGATAGCCCATGCAAACCTCCTATAATAAAACATGGTTAATCAGAACTATAATAAATATATTCCTCAAATGATGCTTCTCAAACTCAAGGGAATTGAAATGGGGCTTAGGCAACAACATCAATTCCTTCTAAGATATATTTGGCTTTAGGCATAGATATAGATACAATTAGGAGTTTCTTCATTTCAGATATAGAAGTAAATGCATGTACCATACCTAGGGAATGGTAACAAATATCTTGGATTGTAAAAAAATATTTCTAATGACAAATGACCATAAAATATGCAACTATGAGTTTTGGAACAATGCATATTTTATGCAACAATAATGGGTGTAAGGGCACCCACAATGGTGGAGGACAGAAAGTGATATGCTTAGGCTCTAAGTAAACAATTTTTACATGAATAAAGCTATCATAGGTAGTGGCCATAGTAGGTATTCTCTACCATAATACTACGTGTATTAAGAAAAGTTGAAAGATTAATATATATCCTTATTTTAACATATGTTATGGATGAAAAATGATATCCTTATTCAGATTCATTCAAATAATTTAAATTTATATAGAGGTAGTTCTAAAAAAAATGATTCTTTGTATTATAAATTGTAATTATATGAGCATCCTTTAAAATGGAATTTATAGATCTTTTAACTGATTTTATTTGGAAAAGGGAGTGATATTTTCCTCATATATATGATTAATTGACTTCTCCCTTTTATTTTCATCAAGAGAATTAACTCTTACAATTAATTTTACATTTACAAATTTTCAAATAAATTAGAGGACATTATCACAAAAACATTGGACGAAGCATGATGAACTCAATTGAAACTTATTAAGCTCTAGTTCTTGCTAGTTCACACTATTCTTATTTGATAAAAGATTTTCTTTTTGTAGATCGTCCACAAAATGAACATAATTGATTACATGATATCTATAAGATATAAGGAGAAGAGATAGAGCCATTTTATACAATAAAATAGGAGCGATAAACTATTACACTCGATATTTTAAAACCAATAATATATTTTTGTGGGTACAATGACATATTTGTCATGTTTTTATGAATTTTTATAATACTTACGTAGAAACAATAAGACTTGCATTTTTTTATGCTAATCTTTAAGTATATTTCACAAATTCATCATCGCCAAAGCTATACGCACATATAGATCTTACCATGTGATGCAGGGGCATTAGACTAAAACAAATTCCATGCATTTTGTTAGACTTAGGGGTTTTCGTTCTTAAGAGAGTTAGATTTTATGTAATGATTTTCGTGGGTTTTAATTAATTTTAATTAATTGTGGAGAGAATTGTAACTGCTCTCGAATGATTAGCTGGGCATATGAAGAGATTAGAGATTTGAAAATACTGCAGAATAGGAATGAGTTGGCGTCAGTTTCCACAAATCTAGGGATTTAGTCTACATTTAGGATTTGGGAATTTTAAATATTTTGGGAGTTGAATCGATTCCTTAGTATTTCGTATAAATGTAGGCCTACGGGTAGATAAGTAGCAGACATGAATTAGAGGCAGAGTAGTGAGGTAGAAGGGCCATCAAATCGAAGATCTGGTCAAACAAGAAGTTTGTAAGTGAATTCTGTTGTAATTGATCACATTTGTATATATTAATGAGGAATTTGTTTCTAAATTCTTTGTGAAATTTACATGTATTCTTGGTCGAATTCTGTATGAAGAATAATTGAGTTCCTTTGGCAATTGTGAAACTCTGTGTTATTAGCTGAAAGGGTAACTCTATTGAATTAGAGAATTTAATATGAATTTGCATACACAGCATCTGAGAAAGATCGATCACTGAAAGGATCGATCACATTTAAGAGAAGCTAAATTGTAATTCGGTGTTTAGGTGCATCGAATTAGATTAATTCTGGTGGAGTTCATCCCTATTTAAAGAAAAGGGATTCGGGAGCTATTAATCCAATAGAATCTTGTTTTGGAAGTCGTAATTGAGGAACCTGATCTGTTGAAGTTGAAATTATAAGTTAAGGGTTTAATTGGCATAATGTTTTGAAGCAAACCTTTGGTATAGAACTTCGAAGGCATAACATGAGAAGGGAAATCTAATGAAACCATCGAAAGGATGAGTGTACGCGGAGAGGGTTTGAGTAATTGTTGAATCTTGGGGTTGTTGAACTCTGAATTAGAGAAAAAACAACAAAATGATGGTGGAACTGAGTAACCAGCGTGGCAGAACTATTATGTGAATTTATAATTAGGGTGTCGAAGAAATTTTCGTCCCAATGTTTATATAGAAATCGAACAGGCATTGGGGGAACCTTGAGTAAGGGCGGTGAAACGAGAATGGCGCAGTAGAAGCGAGTAAGCGAAGGGTTTAAACTCTATTCGAAATGCAGAAATAAAACGTGGAAGGGTGGAATCAAGAAATGAAGTGGAACTACGAAGGTTGTTTTGAAGGACCAAACCGGTGGTCTCGCGCAACTCTTAGAGTGGTAAGTTGTTTTCGAAATTGGAACGCAATATCATTACTTGTTTGACGCGTGGCAATAAGCGGTATTCAAAAACCAGTTATATCGGGTAAATTTTGAGAATTAAGTCGCATGCATCTTAATAGTGTGATTATCGTTGGATTGAGAATGATAATGTGAAGACCGTTTGATGGATGTTGAGAAAGATTTCCGTGAAAGATTTCATATAAAATTATTGATTTTGGATTGATTAACATCCACATGCATTGGTGATAATATACCAAGTTTGAACCTTTACATTGAAATGTTTGCATGGTTTTAATTGCTAATGGTCGAGCGTTGATCCTTATGTGTGTTGAATCCAATTTATAAATTGGATTTTATTCCAATGGTCAAATGTTGAATTCACATATGAAGAATTACGATTTGGGTTTTTAAATGAGGGTTGTTGAGTTTTTAAATGAAAATAGAATGTTGAGAAGGGAGTTTTAATTATGGCTTTTAACCATAGGCCAGCAGAAAAGTAGAGCTTCCATATATAGAAGAATTTTAATTGAGGTTGTGTGGTTTTTTTATAACCATAAGAGATTTTATTCAATATCTCAAATCAGAGATTTGAGATATAGAAGTTCCGCATGCTTATTTGTGATTGCCCAGATTTTGAAATTGAGGACCCTTTTGGATGATTAATAAGAAATGAAATTTTTAAATGCACAACAAAATTGGAGACTGTGGGGAAGGCAAGGCACCCTGCCATCAAGTGGTACCAGAGCTAGAATATCTCTTTTTGAAAGTTCAAGTTTTTGTTGAATGCATGTGTAATGAGATAAGATCATATTTTTGAAACTGATAAAAATTGCAGCATATAGAGATGCAATGCAGGTGAGAGGTGAAGAAATATCAACAAGGATCTTGGAAGGTGAGTTGATGAGCATTATTTAACTCTGTTTTTAAGAATTTTTTGCATAATTCAGATTGCAGGCAATTGAAGAAATCTCAGCAAAATCAGATCACAGCTTTGAGAGCAGTGATGAAGGAGTCCAGCAGAGGATTCTAAAGTGAAGAAGAAAGTGTGGCAGAGCCTTGAAGAGATTCAAAAAATGTTTAATGAGTTCTAAAAGTTGCAGAGTGAAGCCTTGAGAGAGTAGAAGAGAGTGCTCAGAAGGTTCTAGCAGATAGGGGACCAGTACTTGCCAAAAGACCAGATCCGGAGGAAAGGATTGGTGAGGTAAGTGGTAGCAGGAGAGCTTGCTGTTGCAGAGGCTTTGTGTAGCTTATGAGTGAGGAACTCATGGAGGAGAAGAGGACTTCCAAAATTCATAGAAGAGATAACAGAGGTTCTGAGAGAGGCCACAACAGAAAAGAGGAAGAAGATGCCAGGAAAAATGGCATGAGGAAGAAATTGACAGATGTAGAATATTGGAAAGAGGTAGTTGAGATCAGAGAATAGTTTAATAAACAAGAAGTGATGATAGAAGAAATCCAGAGAGTTGGTTGGCTCATGAAGAAGAGAGTAAAGTTGCCAAGCCTACAATAGAGAAGAGAACAACAAGAGAACATGCAGTTTGCAGAAAAGATGAGAAAGCTTGAACAGAGGATGGATGTACAATTGGGATGTGCAGAACTCGGAGCAGTTGAGTTGAAAAATGAAGTTTCTATTTGTGAAGCAGAACAGAGTGAAGCCATGGATACAGATGAAGATTTGAGATCTGTAAAAGATCTTGTGAATCATGGTGAAGGTTTAAGACAGCAAGAAGTTTTTCTTGCTGAAGAGGAAATTATTGATGATTTCCTGAGTTATTGGACAAGTCCAGATCAACTAGCTGATGTAAATCCTTATATTTTTTAATCTGACAATTGTAAGGTGATTACAGGTTTCACAGGGGAGGATGAGCAATCTTGTGAATCTGTCACAAGTATGAAGAAGTATCTCTCAGAATATGAATACTCTGAAGTAAAATGCAATGTTGGAGAAAGTCTCTTGACTGAAGGAAGCAGTGATGCATTCATGATGGAAACCACTGAAGCACATGAAGAAATTCTTGTGAATGAAGAAGGAGAGGATCAGTTTGAAGAACTGATATGTGAAACACCAGTTGAGGGTGTTGAAGCTCTTGGTCTACAAACTGAAATTTTGTGTATGAATGCAGGGATAGTGAATGATGGTGAAATACTTCAACAATGCCACAAAGAAATTTCATTGTTGGAATAATTGCTGGAAAATTCAGAGTATGATAGAGAGATTGCAGAAGGCAGAGTTCACTACAATGGACAAGAACAGGAAAAAAACATGAGAGTAGATGATGTAGGAGAAATACTTGGTGATTGTCTTGGGAAATCTTCAGAGAATTCTTTGGGAAAAGTGAATCAACATACTGATGTGCTGATAGAGAAGGAAGGAATTTCAGGACAACATACTGAAATGTTGGCAAAGGAAAGAAAGGCACTGAGACCTTATGATTTTTGTTTTAACAATTGTTTCATGAATGAAAATTTTGTTGATGATGGAGAAAATTTGACACCACTGGACAGTCAAAGAAAGGAGGAGGAAAATTTTGTGGAAGACTTTAATCCATGGAATGAGGAAACTAGATTACTGGAGATTATGTTGAATAAACAGGATTCAATGAAGGAGGGAGAACCTCAATTTAAAAATTGGGGATTGCAGAATGTGAAGATGCGAAGGAATGAAGATAGTGAAGACTTTCTGAGTCTTGGAAGAGACTTAGGATTTCTGAAAGAAGAACTGGTGACTAGATCATCAGTTGAGACCATTGGGTCTTGTGATTTTAAAATTGACAAGTTGGTTGTGTTGACAGGTATTGCAGAAGACAATCCATCTCTTGGAGTTACCTTAAATGAAGGTGAACTGTTGCAGAAGAAGGAAGGTGAGACAGTCATGTCTCATGTGAAGGAACTTGTTATTATTGTTGATGACAAGGGAGAGCTGATTTACCTGATGGGCAAAGAGAAGACTGTAAGATAGACTTCTAGAACTGCTACAGTGATGGAAAATCAGAATTCCATTATGATAGAAGATGAAAATGTAGAATTTTAAGAACTTGATTTGACTGCCAAAAGCAATCAAGAGGGTGAAGGACAATTACAGAATATTGTAAAGGAAGAAGAAGAAGAATATGCTGAAACAAGTTTGTAGCATATTGATGAAATGCTTGAGAAGAAATGGCTGAAATGTTTGCTGAAAACAATTGGAGAAGAGAATGAAATTGCAGACACTAGAGTGAAGTTTCTTGAAGTTGTGAAAGAAGTAGGAGCAGATACTAGTTTGCAGAATTTAAATATGCTTACTAGTACACAAGGAGAAATGAATGATTATGTTACTATAGTTAGGGAATTGAAAGATAATTTACTTTTTAAAATTAAATTTGTAGGTGATGAGCAAAATAATGTTGCAGAGGGAGATATCCCAAGAAATATTGAGGAAGTTTGGGAGGCAACAAAATTTCTGGCAAAAGAGGCAACATTGGCATCAGCAACATCTATGGTGGCAGCTGAAGCAACATGTGGGGTAACATCTGTAGGAGTAAAAACAATGTTAGCAACAACCGAGATAACAACATTGACAACAATGTTCAAGACAACATTTGCAACAACAATGTTGACAGAAACATCTATAAGGTAAACATTTACAGCAACAATTGAGTAAATAGCCACAGGGGAAGTAGCAAAATTCTTGAAGACAATAACAACAACAGTGGTGGCAGCAACAGAAATTGAAGGCAGCAACAAAAGGCAAAGAAATTTCCAGACAGAAGATAAGCTGGACATAGAGATTGAAAGCATCAGAAGACTGATGATGAAGGTGTCTCAAAAGCAGCAGACAACGACAAGAAAGCAGTGAAATTTTAGCAAAGGAAAAACAAGAGAAAAATGTGAAAGCATAGCTGGAGGCAAGTTGCAGAACAAAGTATGGAAACCTAGAAGTGTGCAGTTGAAGAATAATGCAGTTGATGGACAACAGCAAAGCAAAGTATGGGACCTAGGTGGCAAAGATTTAAAAGCACATGTCAGGAGATCATGATTAATTTTAACCTTGGGAGTCTGATGCAGGGACATTACGATAAAAAAAATTCCATGCATTTTGTTAGACTTAGGGGTTTTAGTTCTCAAGAGAGTTAGATTTTATGTAATGAGTTTCGTGGGTTTTAATTAATTTTAATTAATTGTGGAGAGAATTGTAACTTCTCTCGAATGATTAGCTGTCCATATGAAGAGATTAGAGATTTGAAAATACTACAAAATAGGAATGAGTTGGAGTCAGTTTCCACAAATCTAGGGATTTAGTCTAGATTTAGGATTTGGGAATTTTAAGAGTTTTGGGAGCTGAATCTATTCCTTAGTATTTCGCATAAATGTAGGCCTACGGGCAGATAAGTAGTAGACAGGAATTAGAGGTAGAGTAGTGAGGTAGAAGGGCCATCGAATCGAAGATCTGGTCAAACAAGAAGTTTGTAAGTGAATGTTGTTGTAATTGATCACATTTGTATATATTGATGAGGAATTTGTTTCTAAATTCTGTGTGAAATTTACATGTATTCTTGGTCGAATTCTATATGAAGAACAACTGAGTTTCTGTAGAAATTGTGAAACTCTGTGTTATTGGCTGAAAGGGTGACTCTGTTGAATTAGATAATTTAATATGAATTTTCATACATAGCATCTGAGAAAGATCGATCACTGAAAGGATCGATCACATTTAAGAGAATTTGAATTGTAATTCGGTGTTTGGGTGCATCGAATTTGAATAATTCTGGTGGAGTTCATCCCTATTTAAAGAAAAGGGATTCGGGAGCTATTAATCCAATAGAATCTGGTTTTGGAAATCGTAATTGAGGAACTTGATCTATTGAAGTCGAAATTATAAGTTAAGGGTTTAATTGGCATACTGTTTTGAAGCAGACCTTTGGTATGGAACTTCGAAGGCATAGCATGAGAAGGTAAATCTAATGAAACCATCGAAAGGAGGAGTGTACGCGGAGAGGGTTCGAGTAATTGTTGAACCCTGGGATTGTTGAACTCTGAATTAGAGCGAAAACAACAAAATGATGGCGGAACTAAGTAGCCAGTGTGGCAGAACTATTATGTGAGGTTATAACCAGGGTCTCGATGGAATTTTCATTCCAATGTTTAGATAGAAATGGAACAGGCATTGGGGGAACCTTGAGTAAGGGCAGTGAAACAAGAATGGTGCAATAGAAGTGAGTAAGAAAAGGGTTTAAACTCTGTTCGAAATGCAGATATAAAACGTGGAAGGGCGGAATCAAGAAATGAAGTGGAACTACGAAGGCTATTTTGAAGGACCAAACCGTTGGTCTCGCGCAACTCTTAGAGTGGTAAGTTGTTTTTGAAATTGGAACGCGATCTCATTACTTGTTTGACGCGTGGCAATGAGTGGTATTAAAAAACCATTTATATTGTGTAAATTTTGAGAATTAAGTCGCATGCATCTTGATAGCGTGATTATCATTGGATTGAGAACAATAACGTGAAGATCGTTCAATGGATGTTGAGAATGGTAAGTTAATTGCTGGGGCCCAATTGTTATTTTATGTTGGCGTTGGTATTTTTGCCGTGAAATATTTCATATAAAATTATTGATGTTGGATTGATTAACATCCATATGCATTGGTGATAATATACCAAGTTCGAACCTTTACATTGAAATTTCTGCATGGTTTTAATTGCTAAGGGTCCAGCGTTGATCCTTAAGTGTGTTGAATCCAATTTATAAATTGGATTTTATTCCAATGGTCAAATGTTCAATTCACATATGCAGAATCATGATTTGGGTTTTTAAATGAGGGTTTTTGGGTTTTTAAATGAAAATCGAATGTTGAGAAGGGATTTTTAATTATGGCTTTTAACCATAGGCTAGCAGAAAAGTAGAGCTTCCATATATAGAAGAATTGTAATCGGGGTTGTGTGGTTTTTTTATAACCATAAGAGATTTTATTCAATATCTCAAATAGAGATTTGAGATATAGAAGTTCCGCATGCTTATTTTTGATTGCCCAGATTTTGAAATTGAAGACCCTTTAGGATGATTAATAAGAAATGCAATTTTTAAATGCACAACAAAATTGGAGACTGTGGGGAAGGCAGGGCACCCTGCCATCACCATGTAAATACTAAATAAATAATATACTTGAAATGAAATTTGAAACTCATAGCTTACATAACACTTATGTCATACATTTTCCAATAAAGCCATCCTAAAATCTTATTTTAAATCATATTATACATTATTTTCATAGATGGTGTAACACTTATGTCATACATTTTCCAATTAAGACCCCCCTAAAATATTATTTTAAACCCTATTATATATGATTTTCAATTTAGGTATTTTATCTCGATATAGATTGAAATGTTAAAAAACAAATATCATTTCTCTCTCGGGTAACTTGTGATAACCTTTCCAAATTGAAAAAAAATTAATCTAGGTATCTTAGATTGACATAAATTGAAATATTAAAAAAAAAAATATCATTTCTCTTTGAGTTTACTTGTGATAACCTTTCCAAAGTGAAAAAAAACCTTATGTTACATTAGTGAAGAATGAAATATACAATTTTCTTAATGATAAACTGATATTATATTAATAAAACTCAAACCATGATTTCATGCATAAGCTAGTAATTTCATATATATATATATATATATATATATATATATATATATATATATATATATATATATATATATATATATATGTATATATATATATATATATGTATATATATGTATATATATGTATATATATGTATATATATGTATATATATGTATATATATATATACACGCATTTCTGAAAAAATAATCGTTCACAAGAACAATGTGTTGTGTTTTTTATAAGTGCGTTTTATTTTTATTTTTAATGAATATTCTATATTTTATATACTCAACATTTAGGATTAAAAAAACATTGACCAAATTCTAATGATGTGATTAATGCAAAATATTTTCTATCTATCTATATCCATTATAGTTGGTTGAAAAATAACAAAAAAAAATATTTAAAAACTATGGATAATACATAATCATACAAAAATATAAACCTATATTCCAAAAAAATAATTATACTTCTGACATTTCATTAAAAGTATATTCCCAAAAAAATAATTATACTTCTTAAATTTCCTTGAGTATGTTCAAATTTATTATAAAAACACATTAAATGAAGCTTGATGTTTTTCCATTTATATATTATTAGTCCAATGTAACAATGAAAATTTATTGTAAAAATACATTAAATCAAGCTTGATGTTTCTCTATTTTTTATATTATTTGCCTAAAGTACAGAGTCACTGTTATTAGGTTGCACTCATCGTTTACACCTTTTTTGATGGGTAAGCGCCAGCCCACACCCCAAATTCAGTGTTATAATTTATCAACTGTGTTTGAACAAATGTCAACGTATTAATACGTGTCACTGTTATATCATATACAAGTTGTCTGTGCAAATGCCAACGTGTTATTACGTGGCGTTACATTAAAACCATGAGTTGATACATATCGTGCTATGGATAAATAAACGAATATTTAAACCTCGATTCTCGGCCTCCGTATGATTTGGTTACACCGCCGGTAGGTCTGCATTTACTCTTCAGTTAATGCTCCATCTCGATGGTAGTTCCTTCGTTTTTCTCGCCTTAGGTTTTGTTGCCAGTTCATTTGGCGGTCATTTTGTTTGGTTTTATGCCTCCGCGGGAGGTCTTGTCTCTCTGGTAACTTCTTGCTGAAGTCCTGACTATCTATGCAATTGTTTGGCGATGGTGGCCGGTTTTCGTTGTAAACTTTGCTCAGTTACTCCGCTGTTTTGAAAAGGTTTAAAACTTGCCCACTGTAATTGTTTGTTTCCTTTCTCTGAAAACCCTGCTCTCAATATTTGGGTTTCTTCTGCGTTTTATATTTCGCACAGGTAATCTCATCCTTTGTTTATGCACAGGTGTTTTGTTTCGAATGTAATGTCCACAAGTTCTTTCAACTCCGTCCGACACGCAACTGGTAAGCTGTCTCTCCCTTATTCATTCACTGTTTCATTTTTTTCATATTCTGACTGCTCGGCTCCTCGTGAGCAGGTCTGGCTGGTTCTTGGAAAAATGTTGCTCGTTCAGTCGAAGTCTTATGTATTCTGTCTCCTTTGCAAGGTTTTTATTCAAACCCCCTCCTTGCTCTTAATTCGGAATGTATGCATTCTTTGTGGGTAGTCGAACTGACTCCGTCCTCTGTTCTCTGTGCAGGTGAACTGTGGTTTTCGACAGTCCAATGTCCAGGGTGGCCTTCACGACGCGCTCTTTCCGGGTAGAATCAATCCATATTCTACTTTTGTCTTCTGCTATACCTTGCCGAAGTTACACAGGCTTTTTGTTTTCCTCCGCTAGGTCTTAGGTTTTTCTTTCCGAGAGCAACCTGGGGTTGCTATGTTGTTCTCCGTTCAATTTGTTTTTCTGGGCTTGGAAAAGTATCCCACTGTAACTTAATGGACTGTATGGTAGTCGACCTTCTATTTCCGGAAGGGTTCCAAATTTAAAACCCTAACTGTAATTTTTGTCTAACTCGAATGGTTTTGGTATTTGTAATACATTCAAAGCAACTTTTATAATATTTGGAGTGTAAATATGGATGTTTTATCTATTCAACAGAATTTCAATCGTTTCTTTTCTTTTCAGCTTGCACAGAAAGTATATCGTTACAACAATAGTTACCTGTGATTTAAACTTCCTTCATGTATTGTATGACTTGTTCGCTCTCTGTCTCTGCGTTTTCACTTCGCGAAACGCTTGACTGTTTCACTGTCGAACTGGAACACCTGTCTTGTAAGGAAACAACTATGTACTTTGATGGCCTGCCTGTAATGCTACAGCTATTCAATAATTATCATGATTGCATATCATTGCATGTTTGAATCAACAGATTATCAACATAATTACATGTTTTAAATAAACAAATTTTTGTAACTCATGAGAACCAACAACACGAATGGTCTGCTTAAATATGGTACTGTTTGTCTATTCCTTCTCTTCTTTGACAGTTTTCAGAACCCCTGTCTTGTGACCTTCATGTTCTTTTTGTATCCCAGTGACAGGAAAATTCGTTACCAGTTGGTAACTGCCCACTGTTGGTTACACAGTTACATTGTCCACCTTATTTCTATCTTTACTTTATCACTAACGAATTTTAAAATAACCTAGTAACCCACTACAGTTTCTTAAAGAAAATTAAAATAAAAGTCAGTTATACTAAAACAACCCCTACTGACAACTAATCCTCTAATCAAGAAAATACAATTTAAACATGGACAGGTTCAAAGACCTGTAAAATAACACATCACCGAAAAAACATGAAAACCTGTTGTCTGTTTGCCTCCCTAGTCGGATGCTCCTGCATCAGGCTCCCGGGGTAGCAAAAATTCATGGCTCCGCTCCATGAGGTCATCCATTGAATAGCCAATTTTCTGAATTTGTGCTGCGTCAAGCCAGGAACTGTCCTCAATAGGATGGTTCTTCCACTTGACCAGGTACTGTAAATAGTCCTTCCTGCGTGTTCGTTTGGCTACTTGTGTATCGAGGATACCCTCGATCTCAAGGGGCTACGCTGCAGGCATCTGCTTTAACCAAACATCCTCTTCATCTGGGGTATTCCATTATGGCCTTGTTGCCTCTTCGTCTTTGGGACTGGTAGTGTAAGGGAACAAATCTGCCACATAAAAAATGGGCGAAATGCCTATTCCGGGTGGCAGCTGTATTTCGTAGGCATTGGCAGAAAACTTGCGAAGAATTTTGTAGGGGCCAATCTTTTTAAACTTTAATTTGCTATACTACCCTTTTGGAAACGATTCCTTGCGCAAGTGAGCAAGGACTTCATCCCCAACATTGAACTGAACTTCTCGCCTTTTCAAATCTGCCTACTGTTTGTATCTTTGACTGTTGTCTACCAACTTCAATTTCACCCACTCATGCAGATCACTCACTGCTTGAGCGAAATCTTCTCCATCTGCGCTTCTTTTCTCGAGCTTTCCCAAATCCCGTAGTTCATGCACTCCGCGAGGATGCATGCCGTATAGAACCTGAAAAGGACTGTATCCCATACTGCGATTTGGATAATCGTTATACACAAATTCCGCTTGGGCAAGTACGCGATCCCACATTCGCGAATTTTCTCCGATTAAGCTTCTTAGCAAGTTCCCCAAACTCCTATTTACCACCTCTGTTTGTCCATCAGTCTGTGGGTGATAAGAGGAGCTGAAATTTAGCTGGGTGTCCAGCTTTTTACACAGGGTACGCCAGAAGTGTCCTATGAACCGCACATCCCGGTCTGAAATAATGGACCTCGGCAAGCCATGCAGTCGAACAATTTCTGTAACAAACAAGTGGGCTACGTGCGTAGCATCACTGGTTTTCCGACAGGGTATAAAATGCGCCATCTTTGAGAATTTATCCACCACTACCATCACTGAATCAAATCCTCGCTGTGTTCTAGGAAAACCTAGGACAAAGTCCAAACTGACTGAGTCCCATGGCCTACTCGGTATGGGCAACGGCGTATAGAGTCTGGCATTCTAGCTGTGACCTTTTGCCAACTGACACATTTTGCACCTGCTTACATACCTCTGCACATATCGCGGCAACTTTGGCCAATAATAGAAATTCTCCATCTGGGATAATGTCTTGTCTATACCGAAATGTCCGGCTAGACCTCCGCTATGCTTCTCCCGAATAATGTTTTCCCACATTGAACAATCGGGAATACACAACTGTCCTCCCTTAAATAACAATCCTTCTTGCAGATTGTAGTCCAACCACGGACTGTGATTCCGCAGTAAAGGGTTCTGACATGCTTCATGTGCCTCCTTAAAATTTGTATCTATCTGATATAGATCCCTCAAGTGTTCAAAACCCAGCACCTACACCGTACTCTCCTGCAAGAGCAAAGCTCTTCTGCTTAATGCGTCTGCCACCTTGTTGGATTTCCCGCTGATATGCTTCAATACAAATGTAAAGCTTTGCAGATATTCCACCCACTCTGCATGCTTGTGATTCAACTTGTGCTACTGCATAACATACTGTAAAGCAGAATTGTCAGAAAATAACACAAACTCATTACCTAGAAAATAGTGCCTCCAGTGCTTCAAAGCTTGAACGACCGCATAAAATTATTTGTCGTAAGATGAATACTTCTTCCTGCTTTTGTTCAATTTCTCACTGAAATAAGAAACCGGTCTGTCCTCCTGGCTAAGTACTGCCCCAATGGCTGTACCGCTGGCATCACAACGAACTTGAAAAAGTTTGTTGAAATCTGGCAATCTCAAGATCGGCCTCTCAGTGATCTTTTTCTTCAGAGTCTGAAAACTGTTTTCTGCTGCTTCAGTCCAGAAAAAAGGATGATTTGCCTTCTTGATTGTGTCCAACATGGGTGCGCAGATCCTGCTAAAATTCCTGATAAACTTCCTGTAAAAGCTTTCCAAACCATGAAAGCTTCGAACCTCGAACAAATTCTTTGGGGATGGCCAGCTAACTATTGCTGCAATCTTTTCCGGATCCATCTTCAGCTCATTTTCTGCAGTCACAAAACCCAGATAAACTAATTCTTTTTGGAAAAAAGTACATTTTTTCAAATTTATCAGCAGTTTATTCTGCTGCAATCTTCTCAATACACTTCGAACATGTCGGAAGTGTTCCTCCTTCGTTCTGCTGAAAATTAAAATATCATCCAAATACACAATCACAAACTTCCCAATGAATTCCTTCAGTACTTCGTTCATTAGGTGCATGAAAGTACTGGGAGTGTTTCTCAATCCAAATGGCATCACCAGCCATTCATACAGTCCTTCATTCGTCTTGAAAGTTGTCTTCCACTCATCCCCTTCTCGAATTCGGATCTGGTGGTAGCCACTCTTCAAGTCAATCTTCGAAAAATATACTGCCCCACTCAAACAGTCCATCATGTCATCCATTCTCGGTAGTGGAAACCTGTACCGAATCATAATCTTGTTAATAGCTCTCGAATCTATACACATTCACCATTCGCCACCTTTCTTAGGAGCTAATACCGTCAGAACTGCACAGGGACTCATACTCTCTCTGATCAGCCCTTTATCAAGCAATTCTTGCACCTATCTCCGAATTTCTTCATTATCTTTCGGGCTCATACGATAAGCTGCCTTATTTGGTAAGCTAGCCCCTGGTATAAAATCAATACAGTGGTTGATACCTCTCTCGGGGGGTAGCTCATCTGGAAGATCATCCACTATGATATCTCCAAAATCCTGTAACATGTCTTGAATCTCCTCAAGTAAATCTGAAATCTTTGTGTGCAGGACCACTGTTCTTGGCCTTCGCACAATAGCAAAATTCACATCATTATTTTCGATCTATTTCAAAAACTCTTTTCCACCCATCAACAGCACTTTTACTCCACTAGCTTCTGTTGTACCTTCCTCTTTGATGGGTACAAGTGTGTGCTTGATCCCATCTTTGACAAACTTATAGCAGTTCGTTTTTCCGTCATGAACTACCTTTCTGTCAAACTGCCAGGGCCTTCCTAACAGCATATGACAGACATCCATTGGCATAACATCGCAGATAATTTTGTTCTTATATCTGCCTATCTGGAACTCCACCTCGCACTGTTCATCAACTAACAGTTGATGCCCTTTCTGCAGCCACGACACTTTGTAGGGAGTGGAATGTTTCAGCTTTTTCAATCCCAACTTCTCCACCATTTCTGTGGCCACCAAATTATCAGTACTTCCACTATCAATGATCAACTTGCATCACTTTCCCTGTGATTTGCAAACTGTCCGGAACAAAGCCTTCCTTTGATCTGGTTCCATAATCTCCTTTGCTGGTTTTATCAGCACCTTGTTCAGCACCAAGGCTTCCCCTGTCTCTGGTGCATTTTCCACTTCCTGAGGTGGCGCTTCCGTTTCCTCAGGCTGGGCAACATAAGCTCCTCTCCCACCTGCTGGTTCACCTTCAGGACATTCATACGATTTGTGCCCCCACTTGTGGCACATGTTGCACTGGACAGTTCCTTTGCCTCGACCATTTCCTCTCCCTCGCTGGGTTGGTCGTGCTCCTCTAGTGCTGTTGTCCTTTTCTGATGTCCCTGCAGATTTGGAACTACTGCCTTCTTCATTGGAACCTGTGCCTCTGCCTCTACCAAAAGCCTTCCCTTTCCCTCTGCCAGATCCACCTCCTCTTCTGGCATTCTGCTTCCTGTTTATTTTCTCTTCTGCCTTCAAATCAAACTGGTATGCTTCATCTAGAGTTCTGGGTGAGAGAATACTGATTTCATCCAGTATCTCCCCTCTCAGCCCATTCACAAACCTTGCTGTCTTTTCTGAGGTATCTTCCACATACCCCGCCCTCAAATTTAACTTATAAAATTCTTTGGTATATTCCTTAACCGTCATTCCCCTTTGTCTCAAGTTTTGTACTTGCCTGTACAGCATAATTTGATAATCCTTAGGCAGAAACTTCTCTTTCAGCTTTGCCTCCATTCTGGCCCACTTCCTTATAGGCTGTTTATGTAGCCTTTTCCTTTCTGCCTGAACGTTGTCCCACCACAAGGATGCATGTCCTTTCAACTTGGTGGCAGCGAACTTCACCTGTTTTTCCTCACTGGTTTCTTCAAACTCAAAATATTTGTTTACTTCACTCAGCCAATCTAATAACACATCTGCCGACAAACTTTCGTCATAAGTGGAAAGCTCATGTTTTGGCTTATGACTGGATAACAAAACTGATTTCAACAATCTGAGTTCAGGTGTCACCCCTTTGAACTCATCTTCTGGTTCTACAATATCTTCATCACTGTCATCCGCTAGATCTCTCCTTCCCCCAGCTTCTACTGCTGCCAATCTTTGATTCAAAATTTGAATCTCTTCTCGCAGTCCCTCTTCTGCTACTCTTCGGATTTCTCTTCCTCTTCCTCGTCCTCTTCTACCAACTTCCATCTTCTCGTGACTTCAAACTTTTCTCCGATACCACTTGATGGGTAAGCACCAGCCCACACCCCAAATTCACTGTTATAATTTATCAACTGTGTTTGAACAAATGTCAATGTATTAATACGTGTCACTGTTATATCATATACAAGTTGTCAGTGCAAATGCCAACGTGTTATTACGTGGCGTTACATTAAAACCATGAGTTGATACATATCGTGCTATGGATAAATAAACGAATATTTAAACCTCGATTCTCAGCCTCCGTATGATTTGGTTACACCGCCGGTAGGTCTGCATTTACTCTTCAGTTAATGCTCCAGCTCGATGGTAGTGCCTTCGTTTTTCTCGCCTTAGGTTTTGTTGCCAGTTCATTTGGCGGTCATTTTGCTTGGTGTTATGCCTTCGCGGGAGGTCTGGTCTCTCTGGTAACTTCTTGCCAAAGTCCTGACTGTCTGTGCAATTTTTTGGCGATGGTGGCCGGTTTTCGTTGTAAACTTTGCTCAGTTACTTCGCTGTTTCGAAAAGGTTTAAAAATTTCCCACTGTAATTGTTTATTTCCTTTTTCTGAAAACCCTGCTCTCAATATTTGGGTTTCTTCTGTGTTTTATATTTCGCACAGGTAATCTCGTCCTTTGTTTATGCACAGGTGTTTTGTTTCGAATGTAATGTCCACAGGTTCTTTCAACTCCGTCCGACACGCAACTGGTAAGCTGTCTCTCCCTCATTCATTCACTGTTTCATTTTTTTCATATTCTGACCGCTCGGCTCCTCGTGAGCAGGTCTGGCTGGTTCTTGGAAAAATGTTGCTCGTTCAGTCGAAGTCTTATGTATTCTATCTCCTTTACAAGGTTTTTATTCAAACCCCCTCCTTGCTCTTAATTCGGAATGTATGCATTCTTTGTGGGTAGTCGAACTGACTCCGTCCTTTGTTCTCTGTGCAGGTGAATTGTGGTTTTCGACAGTCCAATGTCCAGGGTGGCCTTCACGACGCGCTCTTTCCGGGTAGAATCAATCCATATTCTACTTTTGTCTTCTGCTATACCTTGCCGAAGTTACATAGGCTTTTTGTTTTCCTCCGCTAGGTTTTAGGTTTTTCTTTCCGAGAGCAACCTGGGGTTGCTATGTTGTTCTCCGTTCAATTTGTTTTTCTGGGCTTGGAAAAGTATCCCACTGTAACTTAATGGACTATATGGTAGTCGACCTTCTATTTCTGGAAGGGTTCCAAATTTAAAACCCTAACTGTAATTTTTGTCTAACTCGAATGGTTTTGGTATTTGTAATACATTCAAAGCAACTTTTATAATATTTGGACTGTAAATATGGATGTTTTATCTATTCAGCAGAATTTCAATCGTTTCTTTTCTTTTCAGTTTGCACAGAAAGTATATCGTTACAACAATAGTTACCTGTGATTTAAACTTCCTTCATGTATTGTATGACTTGTTCGCTCTCTGTCTCCGTGTTTTCACTTCACAAAACGCTTGACTGTTTCACTGTCCAACTGGAACACCTGTCTTGTAAGGAAACAACTATGTACTTTGATGGCCTACCTGTAATGCTACAGCTATTCACTAATTATCATGATTGCCTGTCATTGCATGTTTGAATCAACAGATTATCAACATAATTGCATGTTTTAAATAAACAAATTTTTGTAACTCATAAGAACCAACAACATGAATGGTCTGCTTAAATATGCTACTGTTTGTCTATTCCTTCTCTTCTTTGACAGTTTGCAGAACCCCTGTCTTGTGACCTTCCTGTTCTTTTTGTATCCCAGTGACAGGAAAATTCATTACCAGTTGGTAACTGGCCACTGTTGGTTACACAGTTACATTGTCCACCTTATTTCTATCTTTACTTTATCACTAACGAATTTTAAAATAACCTAGTAACCCACTACAGTTTCTTAATGAAAATTAAAATAAAATTCAGTTATACTAAAACAACCCCTACTGACAACTAATCCTCTAATCAAGAAAAGACAAGTTAAACATGAACAGGTTCAAAGACCTGTAAAATAACACATCACCGAAAAAACATGAAAACCTGTTGTCTATTTGCCTCCCTAGTCGGATGCTCCTGCATCATTTTTTTCCACGTTCATTGCACTAGTTGGAAAAGTTTATAAATTTTATACATTTACATTTTTTTTAATGCTCATGCCACTACTTTAAGCAATTTATTTATTTCAAGACTTATTTGTCAATTATAATTTGATTATTGCGCCAAGAGGCGCATTCTACAGCCCAGTATGACCTCGTTGTGTAAGTATGTCGGAAGCCAAAAAAAATGTCGGCTTGAACAATAACTTACATAAACATATAAATGAACAATTAAAAATTCATTAAAAATAAATTTAAATGATATAAACTTAAAATATGAAGAGGTTTACTAACACTCAAAAAAGATATATGGTAAATAAACAAAATATGGTAAATAAGTAAAAATATAAATAAACCATTGGTATGGTAAACAAATAAAAATATAAATAAACTAGAGGTATGGTAAATAAATAAAACTGATTTTTATATTTACTCAATAAACCACTTTATATTTACAAAAACTCAAAAAGAGGTTTTATTTAGGTGAAGTCTATGGGACAAATTATTAATAATACCATGGGCCAAATACCATGGGGCAAACTTTTAATAATACCATGGGAAAATACCATGGGCAAAATAACATATTTATAAAAGAGGTATGGTACAAAAATAAATATAAAAGAGGTATAAAGAGGTAAGGTAAATATATAAAAATATATCAAATACGATTAGAAATCAACATATAATTATAATACCATGGACCAAATTATTATTAATACCATGCCAAAAAAACATTATTAACCCAAACATTAATATTAAAATATTAATATTATTAAATTTAATATGTTTATATTAATACAATATTAAATTTATTATATTGTAATATATATTAATATATCATGATATATGATAGACGTGGAGAAATAGGGGGAGTGACAAGGGAGATATGGAGATAAATTGAAGGAGAGGAGAGAAGAGGAATGAAGAGAGAGAGAGGGAGAAGAGTGAGAGAGTTAGAGAAGGGTAAGAGAGGGAGAGGGAGACATAAAGATGAAGGTCGGAGAGAGATAAGGAAAGAGGGAGGGAGAAGGAGAGAGGATTGGGGGGTAGAGAGTGAGAGAGAGAGAAATAAGGGGGAAGGGAGAGGGAGGTAGGAGAGAAAGGGAAAGAGAGAAAGGATGAGAGGAGGAGGAGAGAAGGAGGGATAGAGAGATGGAGTTGGAGGTGGAGCGAGGAAAGAAAGAAGAAATACATAGAGAGGGAGTGACAAGGGAGAGATGGAGAGAGAGTGTGTATGCTTATGGCTGAGATAAAGATACATAGGAGTGATGGAGACAAGGGGGAGAGAAGGAGAAAGGGGGAGTGATGGAGACAAGGGGGGAGAGAAGGATAAAGGGAGAGAAATAGTAAGATAGTTGGAGAGTGAGATAGAGTGATGGGGGAAGAGAGAGGATTGGAGGATAGAGAGAGAGAGAAAGAAAGAGAGCTTGGGGGTCAAATAGAAGGAGGCGAGAGAGGAATGATGAGAGAGAGGAAGAGAGTGACGGGGAAGAGAGGATTGTAGGGGGGAGAGAGAGAGAGAGAGAGAGAGAGAGAGATGGGGGAATAGAAAGGGAGGTAGGAGATAAAGGGAGAGAGAGGAAGGAAAAGAGAGGGGACTTGAAAGAGAGGAGGAGAGAGGGGAGGAGAGAGGGAGGGATAGAAATATGGATTTGGAGGGGGAGAGAGGGAGGGATTGAGATATGGAGAGAGAGAAAGAGATGGGGGAAAATAAAGGGAGGTAGGAGAGAAAGGGAGAGAGAGGAAGGAAAAGAGAGGGGACTTGAAAGAAAGGAGGAGAGAGGGAAGGATAGAAATATGGATTTGGAGGGGAAGAGAGGGAGGGATTGAGAAATGGAGCTGGATGAGGAGAGAGGGATGGAAGAATAAATACATAGAGAGTGAGTAGTGGAGAGAGAGGGGGAGTGACAAGGGAGAGATGAAGAGGGAGTGTGTATGTTTTGGGGTGAGATAAAGAGAAAAATAAGGAGATATGGAGAGAAGGGGGGAGAGAAGGAGAGAGAGAGGCATATGGTAACAAAGTTGGAAGGTGAAGATAGAGAAAGAGAGGGGGGGGGAGAGAAAGGAAGAGAGAGAGTGAAGAGAGGCAGGGAAAGAGATATGAAGATGGAGAGGGAGAGAGGGGGGAGTAAGAATAAAGACATAGAGGGTGAAATATGGATAGATAGAGAGAGGGAGTGATAAAGAAGATGGAGAGAGAGGGAGAAAGGGTAGCAAGAAGGAATAGAGATAGAAGAAAGAGAGAGGGAGGAAAGGGAAAGAGAGAGAGAGAGAGAGAGAGAGAGAGGAGGAGGAGGAGGGAGTGATAGATGGATAGATAGATTGGAGAAAGAGAGTTTATGTTTTTGAGTTGATATAGAGAGATAGAGTGAGATATAGATATAGATGTAAGGTGAAGAGAAAAAAAGATAGATGAGGAGGAGGTAGGGACAAGGAAATTGATAGATATGGAGTGAGAGAGAGTTTGTGTTTGGTGGGGTGAGATAAAGAGAAAAGGAAGGAGAGATGGAGGGATATATAGATATATATGGGGGAGAGAGGGAAGAAGATTTCTTGCAGTAGATGCATAGATTTCAGTGTATATGGTGATTTCTAATCCTATTTGATTTCTTGCACTAGATGAATTTATTTCAATGTAGATTATTTTTAATCCTACTTTATTGCTTGCACTGAATGCATTGATTTCAGTGTAGATGGTGATTTCTAATCCTATTTGATTTCTTTCACTAAAATTTTCCTTGATTTCAGTGTAGATGGTGATTTATAATCTTATTTGATTGCTTGCACTGGATGCATTAATTTGAATGTAGATGTTGATTTCTAATTATATTTGATTTCTTGCACTAAATGCATTTATTTAAATGTAGATGATTGAACTAAATGCATTGATTTAAATGTAGATGAGTTATAATCCTATTTGATTTCTTGCACTAAATGCATTTATTTCAGTGTAGATGGTGATTTCTAATCCTATTTGATTGCTTGCACTAGATGCATTGATTTGAGTGTAGATGTTGGTTTTAAATCCTATTTTCCTACTTGCACTAGACTCATTTATTTGAGTGTAGATGTTGATTTCTAATCATATTTGATTACTTGCATTAGATGCACTGATTTTAGTGTAGATGTTTTTTCTATTATTATTTGATTTCTTGCATTAGTTGCATTGATTTCAGTGTATATGTTGATTTCTAATTTGATGTAATTGGACGTATGAGGGTACATTAATTTTAAATTCATTGGATTAATTGTGTGTGTGCAATTATTGACAATTTACATTGATTTTTGTGTTATAGTAATTCAACCTATTAATATTGGACATCAAGAGAGACAAAGTATGATGTTTAATACAACAGCTAGAGCTAAATATTTAAATGGTTTACGATTACAACTATCCTTTTCAAATAATCAATATGAAAATATGACAAAACTAACATGGCTGAAAATAAGAATAGTAGAAGAAAATAGTTTGAAATCAATCACAATGAAGACTATTGGTAATTGACTACATTCTTATTATTCACAATTTCTATCATTCAATATTATTACATTGTCACTTTACATTCAAAATTTTATTTCATCATTAAAGTTATTTTACAATATTTATCATCTCAACAAGCTGAGGTAACTAATCAAATTTAAAATTAAAATGACTCAATAAATCTCAGACATATTTAACATATTTAAAATGGTTATGTTAATATTAGATGTATTTACGTATTATTGATCAAATTGAGCATATGTTCCTCATATTATCATAAAATTAAGCATATGTTCCTCATATTATCGATAGATTTTCCTTGGTCGCACACGACAGAAACCAGCCTAGATCCATCTTAACTCCGGATCTATCAAGCGCCGAGAGGGATCAAATCTCTTGAGGTGAAAACCTTTCCTCATGTTTTGCACTCAAAAAAGAGGTTTTCACCTCGAGAGATTTGATCCCTCTCAGCGCTTGATAGATCCGAAGTTAAGATGGATCTAGGCTGGTATGAAATATTCCTTTCACGCTCTTTAATTTTCATTCCAAAAATGGTCAGTATCATGACTAGAGTAGTGCCTTAGTTTTTCACTCAATTTGGTGAGTTTTAATGGGAACATTGTCTTTACAGTTTTCATGCTGGTTTGCATTTTGAGTCGTTCTGATTATCATTTTTTTATCACTCTTTTTATATTGATGATTATGGTAATCTTTGAATTTTGATTATTTATGATTATGTTAATTTTTGAATTTTGATAGTGACAAATACTTTCTACAGTTATTTTTACAGAGAGAACGAAAATCAAAAGTATGAAGAGTAATATAATAATATAAAATAGTGGAAAATAAATCGTGTTCTCGATCTATAAAGCGAGAGCTAAAAAGCCTTAAAAACTATTGAAATCTTAGTTGAACTCACCTTGATCGTTGATGATAAATCTACTCAATATTTTATTATATAAATTGTTTTGTAACATATATATATATATATATATATATATATATATATATATATATATATATATATATATATAGATTTATTTATTTAATAGCTTTATGTTCATTGATGGATCTCCATATTGTATCATATTGTATATTGTATAAGATATTAAAGTACAAATTAAATTAGATTTTTATAAATGTATCAAAATACATTTTGGTGAAATAAAGTGTTGCAAATATATCGTTTAAAAAAGATATGTAAATCCAATAATTTATATTTTCATTGATATATTAAATTTTTTATGTTGATAGGTGTTGTCTATATAGGAATTGGGGTGCATGAATTTTGATTTTTTAAAATTGAATTTTTTTTGAATGGATGTGATTTGATAAAGCTTGAATATTCTTCTTTAACCCACAATACTATGGACTGAATTAAGAGATTGGATAATGATTGATCACAATTTTTAATTTCTAAATGGGACAATTCATCTTTATAAATCAGACCACTTTAGATTTTATGTAGATATAAAAATATTTTATGATACAATGTTAAATTGTGTTTTATAAATGTCCTTTACTAGTAACTCTTTTAATGACATATTCAACTCCTCCTCAATATAGAGATCTTTCTCATCATAATTTTGTAGCTCAAGGAGAGGATATAAAGGTTTCAATAGATTGTAATCTTGATGGGAATCTAACTATATTTTTTTGTAGCATCATATCACAACCTTAGAGACCACGACATTACAACCCATGGTGACACACTTGTAGTTTTAGATTCTATAAAATTACAAAGTATATGAGCTCATATTATTATGAAATGATACTTCATTGCAAGGATGGAATTTAGCTCTTAACGTATCATGATGTATTCTTGAGGTTTTAGGAATTTTGGTTTATTGAGTTTCTAAATCTCTTCGAGTTGATTTGAGTACTTATGTGATATCGATACTAATTGAATTTTATTCATAGAAAAATTCTTCCATGTTTGTCAATCTAATTGCCTTTCATTGGTTACTAAAAGCATATATTCGAATTTACAATTAATTAATGAATATCTTATCATTTCTGATTAGCTATGGACATGCATGTGATTTGTTCATTAATATATTTAGTGGATTTCTCTTATTATTAATGAAATGATTGTATTTTGTACATAATTAACTTCTCCTTCTATGCTCTTCTAAATGGAACTTTGATACAATCAACCACAATTATTTTTTTCCACAAAACCATAATGAGTAAGGATTTTAGAATTCTATCATGGCTAAGTTACAAATGTAATAATGGAATTTTCCAATTATTTAATAATTATTAAAAATGATGTAAACAAAATAATTACATCGTGATCCTTCAATGTTCTATAATAAATACACGTGTACACACAAATTTATACCTGAATGATAACACACGATCCTCTTTTGTAATGATTTAGTTTTCATTCTTAACAAAATGATACAGATAAACTCAACCAATACAACCATTCTTATAACCAACATTTAAGACCAAGATCTATCAAACATGGTTTGATTCTACATTTGATATATGTATGCACTTTTCTTAGAACCTAGAAAAGAATTAACACTTTACATGCATTTCCATTGCAATTTCTCTAAAATTATTCTTGAAGTATGAGTTATAATACTACAAATTGAAACTTCACTCGATGGAATATTTTATACTATTTGTAGGGTTATGAAAACAAATAGCATACTAAACCCCTACCATCTACATGCCTATGATGGAATTTGTCATGGAATATTGTTCCTATAATAGGATGTAGTCTTCCTAGCAACAAAACCTATGAATATTCATTCTACACTATTTAATCTACAAATCAATTCAAATAGTCTTTGTTATCCTTTCTTGGTAACTCTAGAAACGTGGGGCCATAATGATTCAAGAAAAACATAGGAATGTACCAGAAACAAAGTATATTCAATTTTACAAGGTATAAGCTCTATAAGGTAGGCATTTACAGGTAGTTTATCCAATGGGTCACTAATATTTACTTAATCATTTTTCATTTTTTATGCGACAAAAAATATCTTCATATAATCCCCTTACATAAAAAATATGCATGGTAAAACATTTATATTATTTATGTCTATTTTTATACATATAGAAATCAACCTTCACAAATAAGGACTAACAAAAACCATCATATAAATAAGGACTAACAAAAACCATCATATAAGTTTTTATGAACATAATAATAGCCTATTATAGAAGAAAATATAATGAATTAGAGGACAAGTAATACCATGATTGAGGCACATTTAATGCTTATTGCATTTATAGGTTTTATAATTTTATGTTTAAAATGTTAGATTTCAATAATATTATGTTTAAAATATTAAGTTGATAATATTTGGATTTAAATATTAGCTTTTATAATATTAGGTTTAAAATATTGGACCTTAATATTAATATTAGGATTTATAATGCTAGGCTATAGTAATATTAATGTTTATAATCTTAATATTTAATATATTAAACTTAGGATTTGAAATATTATTATTAGATTTTATAATATTAATCTTAGGGGTTACAATATTAGCCTTTCTTTTTAATTATTAAGGTTGGGGTTTATAATATCATTCTTAGAGCTCATAATATTAATCATAGGGCTTGGTGATCGAGGTAATGTGAGTCGTGAGAAAACTAAGAGATCCAAGGTTGAAATCTGCCAATTGTGACCTAGTTTATCCGAAGGAGGACAAACCTTATATCAAAAGAGGTTTAGTGGTAGATAAGTGTCACGTGGGTTGTTGAGTTCCTTTGGGATAAAAAAATTTATATATTAATATGAGGGTTTAATATATTAATATTAGGGTTTATAATCTCAGGGTTTATAATATTAGTTGTAGTGTTTATAATATAGAGTTTTACAATGTTATGGTTTATAATATGTGGTTTAATATGAGGGTTTCATTTATTGAAATTGCAATGGTACATAAATCTACCCAACATCACATTGTGACAAAAATTGTTTCAATGTGACAAACACTCTCACAATCATTATCGCAGTGTTACATTACATTGGAATTTATTCAACGTGTCATTAGGAAATTACAAAATTGGTGATAAAATTTAGGTTTTACAATATTGAGTTTATATTTAAGGGTTTACTATGAGGTTTATAATATTGATTTTATATTATTAGGGTTTAATATTTTGATTTATAATAATAATCTTAGGGTTTATAATAGTAACCCTAAGGTATATAATGCTAGGGCTTGTAATATTAATCTCATGGTTTATAATCATATGGTTTAATTTATTAAACTTAGGATTTGATATATTAATCTTAATGTTTATAATATTAATCCTAATGTTTATAATATTGAGTTTTATAATGTCAAGTTTTATAATATTTGTTTTAATATTAGGATTTGACATTGTGACATAGTAATTATATAGAAATATACACAATGTTGCATTGCGACGAACATTGTCTCATTTCCATAGAGAATCCAATAATAATTGTCCCAACGTTACATTACACTGAAATTTATTTGACGTTGCATTGTCACGTTACAAAATTGGGGATTAATATTAGGGTTTATAATATTGGTTTTATATATTGTGGTTTGATATGAGGCTTATGACATTAGGGTTTATAATATTAATCTTAAGGTTTAATATTTTTTTGTAAGTATAAATTTTATATTAAGTCATGTTAAAGGTATATCATGAGAAAATTGGTTGCAAAGGTCGTCTGGCCTCATTCCTACTCGAATTTTTGGCCAAAATATAATAGAAAACAAATGTTGAAAAAAATAAAATTAAACTTAAAGACCAGATACATATAGCATAAATAAACCAGAATATGCCAAGAACCAAAATATGTGACATTCATCCTTTTTCAACAAACTTAGTGAGAGCTCGAATGTCTGGTCCATTTCTTGGTGGGGTAGGAGGATGAAAGGCTTCATGAATGTGAACTTCCATATGTTTCATCCGAGATTAGAGATTTTCCAGCCTCTCCTATATCTTTTTATTAACACGATGTGGTGATACCAACCTATCCGTCATGTGTCACTGATTGTGTTTAAGTTCATTCATAAAAGAAATATATTTTTTTCGATCCTCATGCTAGTCTCGAGATATCTGCTACAACATCATGGTAACCCATTGAATCTATTTTTTTAGAGAATTGAATAGAGGTGGTGGGTATACTCTTCCTGGTAAATGAGCTGCCTCTTTCACCTCCTAATCCCAAAAATCCCAAATTTTTTTCTCGGTGGACGATTCCTTGGCCTTGTGGACCTAAACCCCCATGAGTGCATCGACGTTTCCATTGCATGGGCCTCAGGCATATTACCATGCACCAGTAATATAAAACCTTACACTTTGTATATAAAATTATGTGAAAACCCCATGTTATTTCAACAATGACAAATCCAATGCAAAAGGGGATATGAGAATCACAAACATATCGCCTATTGATGAGTCAACCCCTCTCCAACAATATTCCTGCAAAATTACAAATACTGTCGACACTAGAAACACACCACAACTAAATTCCCATTCTACTGCACAACCCTTTGAGATAAGATAACTCCTAGGCTCAACAATAGGAGAAGAAACCCTGGTACTGATGACCCCACCTCCATAACTAAGCACTAGAGTTGAACTACAGCTCAAGACAAAAAAAATTAACCAAACATGAGCTCCCAATGCTAACTTAAGACTCCACCTTAAATTATAGGATCCATACTATAGGTCCTATAGGAAGGCTAATAAGCCAATGTAACAATATAAAATGAGCTACAATTGGAGCTAGGTATTACCATTTTACCGATAGGTTGGGAATTTGAGTGAAAATGAGTGAAGTCTCCTTCATATCGAAGCCCAACTATTTTCCTTCCATTACAGACACAAAAATATATCCCACCTTCTATAAAAGCCTCCATGATCTCAAGTTCCAATTTTGTATCCATTGAACTACCATCATGAAGGAGGCAAAGCCACTAGGTCTTGAGGGAATTCTCCTCCTTGTTGTCCCCGCTTGAAGTGCTAGGGATGCAGAAGACAAAGAGCCACCTTGCACTCTCGATGAAACAAATTTATAAGGGAACACAATTCCCAAATATAGCACTAAAACAATCAAGAACCATCGACTTTGGCTCGCCACCAAAGGCTTATTTAACACACTTCAACGAGGTATATGTCATATTGGTATGAGATTAAATCCGATGCTCCACACTTCAATCATTTCTAGTATCACCCACATTAGGGAATGTTAAGGTTTAATATTAATCTTAGTCTTTATAATATTAGTCTCGTGGTTTATAATCCCTAATTTTATAATATTGATCCGAGGCTTAATATGAATCATAGCGTTTATAATATTAATTCTAAGGTTTATAATCCTATATAATATTAATCTTAGGGTAAATAATATTAAGGTTAAATAAATTGATCCTAGGGTTTAAGATATTAATATTACAGCTTAATAATAATCTTACTATTTATAAAGCTAATCTTCATATTATATAATCCAAAGGTTTATAAATATTAGGTTTTATAATCCTAGGGTTTAATATATGAATGTTAGGGTTTATAATACTAAGGCTTAATATAATAAATTTATGGTGTAATATATTATTCATAGGGTTTATAATATTAATCCTAGGGTTCCCCAGATGCATGTGACAGAACTGACATGCTTGACAATCACATCTCACACACCCTGGAGGACAGAGATATTTTGCACAGAGCCTCTCCTGCTATGGATCCTCAAACCATTAGCCAGTCGCACATGACTCACAGAATTAGGAATGATGACGAGATGATAGGAACAGTGTCACCCTCCCCAAGGCATCCCTTTACATCTATCACTATAAATGATCATCATGATTAACCCCTATTTGCAGCCATCCCCCTTCCCTCGAGCCTGCTCAAGTGATCGATCATGGAATGCAGCTATGTGTGAGGTCTACTCATTTCCATCATCCTTGCACACATCCTAGCCCCTTTAAAAATATGAGCTCTCATCCCCTTTCAAGCCACAATATTTTATCTATGCCGTTCGCCTCTCTACCTCTGCTCTCTCATCTCCTGGACTTCAGAAGGCTCTGAAGCCCTTTTCTTAGCGGTGCACTGCGCAGTCCCTTTTAGCCTGCTACATCCCTTCCTGTGCACCTCCCCCCATGTTACTCTGACCCCCTGAGCACCAACACTACTTTCCCTTCTATATATCCCTCCCTGAACACCTCCCCCTGCCTCTTCGCGCAATGGCCCCCAGACTTCGCCAGAGAACTATCTCGGGTGGACATAGAGGGGCTGTTCCTGGCCGTTATCACTATCGCGAGGACAATCGACTAGAGTTAATGGAAGGCTCATCCTCAAGAAATTTTGCACGTCAAAGCCCCGAACCCGAGCAGGATGAAGAAGCCACTGGGCAGGATGTGTAAAGAGGAAGGCACGGCCTATAGAAGTCCACCATCACTCCCCAAACGCACCTCTAGTACCAAAAAAATGACTCGGTGTCAGTTCAAGAGAAGGAAGATAATGATTCATACATTTGGGTGATGGATTCCAATGGCATCTGAATGTGTGTCCCTAACAGAGTATATCCGAACTCCCCCATCCTCTATGCACCGGTCCACAAACCCAAGCATACAGTGCCAGACTAGGAGGAAGCTGCTGCGTAGGCACCTGCATTCCCCATTGAGAAGGAGGTCGCTAACAACGATGATGAAGACGAAAAGTGAGGCCTGCTTAGCTACACAACTCTTCCATGCTTTTTGTCGAGCTTGCAACTGGTACTTTTTTGTTGCCACATATCTTCTACTATTTAGATAAACCATTCAGTTTTAAGTTTGTTCGGGTTGGTTTCCTCTCATGAGGCAGCCTCAAAACCGTGTAACTAAGGCTGGGATTGGCTAAGCATATCTTGCCAACCCAACATGTAGCATATGTAACTTCTCTATTTTTGAATATATAGAATAACCTAACTTACCAAAAAAAAATATTAATCCTAGGGTTTAATATTAACCTTAAGGTTTATAATATTTGGGTTTATATTTTTAGGGTTTATAATCCTAATGAGGGATTATAATCTCAGGGTTTAATATATTAGAAATAGGGTTTAATGTATTGATATCATGGTTTGTAATATTAATGATGAGGTTTATAATATTAAACTTAGGGTTTAGTATGTTAATTTGTGTTTTATAACCCTATGATTTATAATATTAATCCTATGGTTTACTAGTAATCAAAGGGTTTATAATATTAATCATTCAACTTATATTATTAATTAGTAGTATAATCCTAGGGTTAATTAATCCTAGTGCTTATAATATTAATCTTAGGGTTTAAAATCCCAATGTTTAATATATTAAATTTATCATTTGATATATTAATCATAGATTTTAAAATATTAAGAATAGGGTTTATTATTAATGTTCGAGTTTGTAATATTAATTTTAGGGTCTACATTCCTAGGATTTGTAAAATTAACCTTAGATTTTAATATTAATCTTTGGGTTCATGATATTAATCATAGGGTTGATAATCCTTAAGGTTTAAAATAATAACACTAGGTTTTATAATATTACTCTTACAATTGATAATGGTAATCCTAGGTTTTATAGTCCTAAAGTGTATAATATTAATCCTATGATTCATAATATAACCTTAGGGTATATAATATTAATCTTTATATTTATAATCTTAGGGTTTCTAATATTAATATTAGAATTTAATATTAATATATGGTTTCTAATATTTATCTGAGGGTTTATAATCCTTTGAGATTATAATATTATTGTTACGACTAATAATATTAATCCTAAGGTTTATATTTTTAGGGTTTATAATATTAACCTTAAGGTATATCATATTAATTTAAGGGTCTATAATCCTAGTGTTTATATTTTTAATCTTAGGGTTTATAATATTAATCCTGGAGTTTATAATATTAGGGTATATAATATTAATGTTAGGTTTTATAATATTAATTTTGGGGTAAATAATCCCACGACTTATAATATTAATCTTGGTTTGAAATATTAATCTTAAGATTTACAATATTAGTCTTGGACTTATATTATTCATGTTGTCATTTATAATATTAGTCTTAGGGTTTATAATATTAATTCTAAGGTTTAATATATTAATATTAGGGATTAATATATTAATCTTAATATTTATAATATTTAGTTTTATAGTGTTAGGGTTTATAATATTTGGTTTCATATTATGGTTTAATGTTATGACGTTGAAATTGTATATAAATCTATCCAACGTCACACTGTGACAAATAATGTCTCAATGTGATCATCAATATGTCAATTATTGTCACAATCTTACACTACATTGTAATTTATTCAATCTCGCATTGGGACACTACAAAATTGGGGATTAATATTATGGTTTATAAAGTGGCTTTATACTATTAGGTTTTAATATTAGTTTTATAATATTGAGTTTGTAATATTGGGGCTTATAATAATAATCATATGTTTTATTATCATAGATTTTATAATATTAATCCTAGTGTTTATGATATTAATCGTAGGTTTATAATATTTGGTTTAATATTACGGTTTAATTTTGTAATGTTGGAATGGTAGATAAATTTATCCAATGTCCTCGTGTGATAAGCATTGTCACAGTATGACAATCTCTGTGACAACCATTGTCACAATGTTACATTACATTGCAATTTATTAAATGTTGCACTACGAAATTTCAAAATTATGGTTAATAATATTGGATTTAATATTATGGTTTAATACTAATCATTAGGTTTAGAATATTAATATGAGGGATAATAATGCTATATTTTAATATGTTAAAGTTATGGTGTGATATATTAATCTTAGAATTTATAGTATTAATCCTAGAATCTACAATATAAATCCTAGTATATCTAATATTCATGCTATGGTTTTAATATTAGGATTTACAACCCTAAGGTTTATAATATTAATGCTAGGATTTATAATTATAATATGATAATATTTATTATTCTAATTATTGGTATATTTATAATATAGTAATACAAAATCCAAAGTGTTGTTTTATTATTATATTAGGATTAATATTATAAACAATAGTATATATAATAATATATTAGGGATTATAATCTTAATGTTGGAGTTTATAGATTTCTGTGGGGATGACTTGATGCCGGAAATTGATCAACAATAGACATTATTGATTGACAACAAACATTATTGATTGCCAAACTGTCGAGTCTATACCAAGACCCAAAGATTAATAATATTAGTATTGGGATTTAATATATTAAATATAAAGATTAATATTATTAGAATATTATCATAATATTCTAATATAATAATTATTATTATAATTTATTATTAATACTATAATAATAATAATATAGTATATTATTATAATTATTATTATAGTCCCATGAGTGGGGTGTGGTTTTTTTGTGGGCAATCACAACTAATATGTTTGTGTTGTTATGCGGGTCACAGGTTCAGTTGTAGTCTTACACATGTGTCATGCTTGGGCAGCAACTGAAATTTATACTCACCCAAGTATGAAAACTATTGTATTATCATTCTGCCAACAAATAAAGAAATATTATTGTTATTGTTATATAATTTTATAATTATATATTATTTAATGTCAATATTAATATTAATATTAAATCCTATCATACCTATCTATTAATATATATCAATCACATTTATTAATATAATTATGAATATATATCAATAATATTTATTAATACAATTATGCTAGTTATAAAAATAATATTTATAACCAAATCCATTTTGAAACTACTCAAAACCCTCTCCAAAATTTGCAATCGTCATTATTCTTTATGTTCATGGTTTTTTTCCTTCCACACCCAATCTCGAAAACAAGTATACCAATACAACAAACGTTTATATATCTTACCAAGCCATCACTCATGGAAACGCTTATGGACTATTAAAATAAGGTAATTTTAAATGCAACTTCCATTGTGTTCAGATATTTCGTAGTTAGTTAACAATGTAATAACCCCACCCCACCCCCCCGCCCCCCCACCCAAAAAAAAGTGAATCGAACGGGATAAAGTGAGGAACTATGATTCTGTTATTTCGAGAGGTCTTTCACATCTCATACTTCTCTTCCATGCAGCTCACTTCACTGAAGAGTCTAGTATATTCGATCAGAGTTATAGGCTTTATTAAGTTTAGACCATGTTGAAAGATAATGGAGAATCCTCAATTAGTGTGATTTGGTTCATGATACCTTAAGATAGGAATTAGTTTCTATTTCATAGGGTATGGTTCTAAATACCCTACATCTATGTACGCTATATAATGTGTGAGTTGTATTAAGAATGTAGAGCATTCTCTAGAGCTAGACTCTCCTCGTTCATACTCGCTTTCGTAGAGCTGACTAGTGGGTTAGTTATTTATTAATTCAACATCACATTTTATCATGGTATCAAAGCTCCAGGGTTGAATCACAGCGAGAGTGTTGTGGTCCCTGTGAGTATCCAGGTGGCAAAGGAGAAGCCCTTGATGACTGAGTGATTTTTTTTTCAAGCTTTAAGCGGATCAACGTGGGTTATTGAGGAACATTCGCACCGATCATCGTGGTTCCTACAGCAAAAACTGTGCCATCATCGCGGACTTGATCAGAACAGAGGCACTGACAAAGGGAATACTTACTGAGTTTCATTTCCGGCACGATCATCATGGAAATCAGGTCATTTTGTGCGCCGAGGAGATCTGAAATAGATCTAAGCCAATGGACATCACTAATGAAGGAAGAGATCTGGTAAAAGGTCGTCGATGAAGATATCCTGTAAAATTTTGTCAATGAAGGAAGAGATCTGAAGTAGATCTTGCTCGTGGAGAGGAGGCGAGAGCCTGTCGCACAACGTGAAAAACAAACTATTGGATTGATCACAGATCAGGTAGATCTGTATCGTAATATTGCTATCTGTAAGGATCTGGGGTAGACACATCATTTTTTTTCTTGTCAATTATTAGAATTTTTTTTTTTTGAATCGTCAAGATGAATAATCAAATAATTGAAGCATACTTGAATGAGAGCAATAAGATGAATGATTCTAATTACTCCAATTGGAAGTTCAATATGCAGATTGTGCTAGAAGCGTAGAGTGCTTGGAAAATTGCAAATGGGGATGAGCCGAAGGCAGCAACAGTAGCCCCAATGAGTCATGATTTGGAAAAGAGAGAGGGAAAGACAAGGATGTTGCTAAAGATGTTAGTGAAAGACTAAATCATACCACATATTAGAGAATGCAAATTGGCAAGTGAAATTGGGATAGTATTGAAGGATTTGTATGAGATCAGGAATACAAATCATCTTCTGTGTTTTAAGAGCAAGATTTTATCCATAAAGATGGAGGATAATGAAAAAGTTGCTTCTTTTATATCGCTGATCAAAGATCTGAAGAAAAAATTGGCAGATATCAGTAAAATAGTTTTAGATGCAGATTTGGTCATGATTACCATGAATGGTATGACTAATGACTACCAAATTTTTATCACTGGGATAAGTGCGAGAGAGAAAAACACAAAGTTTGAAGAACTGACAGGAATACTAATGTAAGAAGAAGAAAGAATACTAACTATGAAACCCCAGAGTGCAGATCTTGTGTTAATGGAAAAGAAGAAATTCTTCAAAGAAAAAGGAAATCCATCACAGCAAAGCGGAGGAAATCCACAGAGAAGATTGAATCAGGCTCAAGGTATGTATCGAAATAAAAATGAGTATGTAGTAAAATGTTTTTATTATAGAAAAATCGGTCATATGGCTAAGCAGTGCAGGAAGAAGAAATTTCATGAAGAAAAATAGAGACATAAAAGTGATGCAGGTCATTTTGCAGATGATGACCATGTTCAAGACTTTAGATTGTTCATGGAAGACTTTGATGAAAATGACAAAGCAAACATATGGTAGGTGGATTCGGGAGAATCCACACACATGAAGGAGAAAATGGAATGGTTCGAAGATTTTAAATAAATCAACAACGAAGCACAAATATACACTGGTGATGATTGAGGTTACCAGATAAAAGGGTATGGGAAAATTCCTGTTATTTTTCCTGATCGTAATATCAGACATATCCATAATCTGATGTATGTTCCTAGAGTTATAAAGAATATGATTTATGTATCCCTGATTACAGATCATAATCTCAAGATAGAATTCTTTAGATCTGATTGTTATATTAAATATTTTTTGGATGCTATGAAGACTATTGCTTCAGGAATTCGAGCAAGAGGTATGTACAAATTGGATGTGAGGACAACACCAGATCGATCTTTAACAGCAGCAAGTTTGACTACACAAGAGTTACGACACCAGAGACTTGGTCACATCAACTTCAACGATTGGTTGTTACTTCAGAAAAAATAAATGGTAAGAGATCTTCATACATTAAAAAAAGTGCATAATGATTGTGATTATTATTTGTTAGGAAATATGCATAGAGAAGGATTCCATGTTTGAGTAGAAAATAAAAAGAGAGATATACTTGAATTAGTGCACACCGACCTATGTGCACTCATGCAAACAAAGTCATTAGGAGGTGCACTGTATTTTCTACTGTTTATTAATGACTGAACAAAGTTTTCTTGGGTATATTTTATGAGTAAGAAAAGTCATACATTTGAATACTTTAAGCAGTTCAGATATATGATAGAAAAGAAAATAGGGAAGCAAATAAAAATTATCCATTCCGATCAATGGGGAGAATACAGGAAGGATGAACTTACCAAGTATTTTAGATACCATGGAATATTACAACAATTCACAATACCCCATACTCCTCAGTAGAACGGAGTAGTGGAAAGAAATAACAGAACATTGGTGGAGTGCGTTAGGATCATGTTGAAAGGTAAGGGTCTTTCGAATGGTTTTTGGGCTGAAGCATTGAATACTACAGTTTGTTTGAAAAATAGGAGTCCAACAAGAAGTATCCAGTTTAAAACTCCTTTTGAAGCATTATATGGATTCAAGCCTGTAATAAAACACTTAAGAGTGTTTGGGTCTAAAGAATTTTCCCACATTCCAAAGGAAGAAAGAAGAAAACTAGATTCAGAATCCATCATATGTACCTTTGTAGGGTATTGTTCACAATTTAAAGCTTATAGATTGTGTAATCCCTCTACTCACAAGATTTTTGTTAGTAGAGATGTCATGTTCCATGAACAGGTTTCTGATGAATCTAATAAAAGCAATGAGGAATGGGATATTCTATTTTTTGTGGAAGGAAGTGAAGAAACAGGTAACAGCCATGAGAAGCATAAAAAGGCATAATCAGAAATTTCAGATACAACAATTGAGCCGATTCCTTCAAAGGAAATTCAAAACAGGTTGGACGCCACACCAATGCTTAGAAGATCAGGTAGGAATATTCAATTGCCTACTAGACATAGGGAAAATGCCTTTATAACTAGTATGATGAATGTTATTGAACCTTATAGTTATAGAGAATAAAATCAGTGTAGTAAATGGAAAGAATATATGGAATAGGAATATGAATCTATTCTAAAAAACAACACTTGGGAGCTGGTTCAACTACTTGAAGGGAAACAAACCATAGGGTGTAAATGGTTCTATAAACCTAAGATAAATGCAGATGGGACAATAGATAAATTAAAATATAGATTGGTAGCAAAGGGTATTCACAAAATGAAGGTATTGATTATGAGGAAACCTTCGCCCCCGTAGCTAAACTAAACACTATTAGAATGATAATTACTTTAGCTACTAGAAAACACTAGATGATTCACCAACTAGGTGTAAAGTCTCCATTTTTAAATGGGAAGTTGAAAGAGGAGGTTTACTTAGAGAAAAATGAAGGGTTTGTCCAAAAAGGGAAAGAAAATTTAGTCTGCAGATTAAAGAAATCTCTATATGGACTGAAACAAGAACCCAGGTCATGGTATGCAAATATTGATTCATTTTTTCTGCAACACGGTTACAACAAAAGTAAAAAAGACCCTAATCTGTATACTGTGAAAGATGAAAAGGGGCATATAGTGTTGATTTCTTTGTATGTATATAATCTAATTATTACAGGTGATGTCATTGAGCTAATCAAATAAATCAAGTAGAAAATGTCACAAATGTTCAAAATTAAAGACATGAGTGAACTAAGATACTTTTTGGGTCTTGAGATTTGGAGAGATTCAGGACAAAAATTTTTGTCCGAGGGTAAGTATGTGGGAAGCCTACTGGAAATATGCAGGATGGATCAGTGTAAGGCTGGAGAAGTACCATTACAATAGAACATTAAACTTCAATGTGAGGATGGTTCTAAAGAGGAAAATGCGACACTTTATCAACAGTTGGTTGGGAGTCTAATCTACTTAACCACTACTATACTAGATTTGGCTTATGCAGTTAGTTTGCTAAGTAAATTTATGTCCAAGCCACTCGAGAGTGACTAGATTGCAGTGAAAGGTGTTTTAAGGTATCTACAAGGAACTGTAGATTATGATATTATTTTTACTTATTCTTCTGATGTTAGATTGACAGGGTTTACAGATTCCGGCTGGGCTGGAAATGTAGACGACAGAAGATCCATAAAATGTTATGTGTTCAGCATTAGATCTGGGGTGATTACATGGAGTAGTAAATAACAGAACACAGTTTCCTTGTCTTCAAAAGAAGCAGAGTATCAATCTATGTGCGCAAAAACATGTGAGGCAATCTGGTTGTAGAGACTTCTCCAAGATGTTGGGGAAGAACAGAAAGATGCAACAATATCAGATGTGACAACCATAGCTCAATCAAACTTTCTAATAATCTGGTGTTTCACAAGAACACTAAACACTTTGATACACAATACCACTTTCTCAGGGAGAAAGTTCAATCAAAAGAAATCCATCTTGTATATTATAAAACATGTGATAATGTTGCTGACATTTTCACTAAGCCTCATGGAAAAATAAAGTTTGAAATATTTAGGGAGATGCTAGGCATATTTGTGAACCCCTTCTCCATTAAGGGGGAGTGTTGAAGGATAATGGAGAATCCTCAATTAATGTGAGTTGGTTCACGATACCTTAGGATAGGAATTAGTTTCTATTTCTTAGGTTATGGTTCTAACTTACCTACATCTATGTATGCTATATAATGCTCGAGTTGTATTGAGAATATAGAGCATTTTGCAGAGCCAGAATCTCTTTCGTAAAGCTGACCAATGGATTTCTTATTTATTAACTCAACATCACATTTTATTAGACCAAAGTGCTTAGCTCATTATTTTTCTCCAAGGTCTCATGTATTTAATGCCTAACAACTAGTATTCAATGGTCTTTTTTGGTGTATTTGATTGCTTATTTTTCTTTTTGATCTTACTAGCAATATTTAGAGCTTCACACACGATTAAAATTCTATCCATACTTTTACCCAAATTGAGAAATGAATATAATAACATTAATGTTGGAATTTACAGTGTGTAAAATATACTCTCTGTCTCTTTTTATTTAACACAGTCAATACTGCAAAAATGCACATACAATGCTCTCTCTGTTTTTCATACAGAGTCTCATACAATTTTGCCTTCTCAAAATATTACACAGATAGTCCTCTGCAATTTTATTTTTTTTAGACTTTGGGCTCTTTTAAAATAATACACAGTCCATGCACATTACACTACTCTCTATTTTTTTGAATGTATATTTTATTTTATTTTATATATAAAAACCAAAAATTATATATATTATAAAATTTTCAAGTTTATATATATATTAAAACCTTTATATATATATTAAAAAGTCAAAGTATATGTTGCCGCATTAGAAGAAAATCATTAACACATAAAAAAAATTTAACCTAAGGTTGTTAACCTTTTTCACAGACTTCAAAATAGGAATTAAATCCCTTTGCATAAAATTATCACATACCAAATGCTCCATTGTTGACTGGACATCAATTCTGCGCAATCGCTCTCCTATTGGTCGGAGGTGGAGCCCGCCTGGAATTCAAACAAAACTAAGTGGATTGGATTGTTGTTTATCGAGTCCGAAATAAGGTTGGTGATGTCAACCTCATTTCTACGCGATCGGGCGTTGATTGGTGGAGGTCGGTTCCACGCTGGTGAAGTGGGCTTATTTGAAAAATAAAAATAAAACTGGCGGTAAATGCAGAATTGTGCTTGGTGATGATTTAAATGGCACCAAGGATAGGGAGTTAAATGTTGGGGATGGCGTGGTAAAACCATGATTATTTAAAACACTTACAAGCTATGGCCATAACAAAATAAACATGAATTGCAGAGTTTTAAAGTATTCATGATGGCGTGCAAGAAATACCAAAAATAAAAATGTTGTTGTTGTCCTTCATCCTCCTGCATAGTTGATTTATTCCTCTTCTGCAATCTCTCCAGTTGGAATTAAATTCCAATACTCCCCCTTAATTTCAACTGCTCGATTTTCTTCCATACCCAAACACTTTTTCAAATAATTAAAATTTTTCTGCGCCGATGGTTTTGTTAAAATGTGAGCAAACTCCTCTTCTATTCTGCAATGTTTCAAAACAATTTCCCCATTGTTCACTAGCTCCCTGATATAGTGATACTTGGCATCAATGTGTTTCATTATTTTGTGAAACACTGAATTCTTTGACAATGCTATAGCTGAGCTATTATCACAATGAATTGTTGTGCCTTTTACCTGTTCATGACACAATCTCCTCAACATTCTCCTCATCCAAACTACTTGACATGCTGCTCCTATAGCTGCCACATACTCTGCCTCTGCTGTAGACAAAGCCAAAACTGGTTGTTTCTTAGAAGCCCATGAAATGGCTCCTGAACCCATATGAAAAACATATCCAGAGGTGTCTTTCCTGTCATCTATATTTCTAGCCCAATCACTGTCAGTATATCCAATCAATTCAGAATTTTCTGAAGTGGTGTATAAAATACCATATCTTTTTGTTCCTTTCACATACCTCAGAAATTTTTTTGCTTCTTGCCAATGTGCCTCCTTTGGCCTTTCCATAAATCTGGAAATTAAACACACAACATGCATAATATCGAGCCTAGTTGCAGTCAAATACATGAGGCTGCCAACTATTCTCTTGTACAGACTTGGATCGAAATCCTTACTGTTGTCCTCTTTGCTTAACTTCAATCCCATCACTGTAGGAGTAATTGCTTCTTTGCAATCCTACATGTTAAATATTTCCAAAACATCATTTACATATTTAGCTTGAGAGATAAAAAATTTATTTTCATTTTTCTCTACTTCTATTCCTAAGAAGTATTTCAACAATCCCATATTAGTCATCTCAAATTCATCCTTCATGACAGATTTAAAATTCTCAATAAGTTAAGCATCATTACCTGTAAATATCACATCATCAACATATAAAATAACAATCATCATCTTACCATCTTTCTCCTTGATGTATAATGTGGGTTCTCCTTCACATTTTTCAAACCCATTTTCCAGTAGATAAGCATCTATCCTACTATACCAAGCTCTTGGTGCTTGTTTCAGCCCATATAGAGCTTTCTTCAATCTACAAACTTTGTGCTCTTGGACTCATTTTTCATATCCCATACGTTGTTCAACATAAACCTCTTCCATCAATACTCCATTTAGGAATTTTGATTTCACATCCATTTGGTAAACCTTCCACTTGTGTTGTGTTGATATGGACAACACTGCTCTCATTGTATCCATTCTTGAAACTGGTGCAAATGTTTCTTCATAATCTCTACCTTGTTGTTGCGTGTAGCCTTTGAAAGCAAGTCTAGCCTTGTGCCTTTCAATATTACCTTCAGCATTAATTTTGGTTTTGTAAACCCATTTAACTCCAATAACTTCCTTGCCTTTTGGGAGATCAACCAATTACCATGTTTTATTTTTCTCTATTGCATTCATTTCTTCATCCATAGCATCTATCCATTTATTATCTTTTACTGCTTCCTCAAAATGAATAGGATCTTCTACATGACAATACAATGCAAATAAAGAGTTCATACCTTCATTTGCTACCTCTTGCTCATAAATATCATTCAAACTTCTGAATCTAGTTCCTCTTTCACTTGCTGAACTTGTGCTTATAGAAGCACTCAAATCTGCTCCTTGTGGCATGCTTAGAGAAGCATTGTTATCACTTCTCAAGGGTGTTCTCATACCTACTTGTGGCGTCCCTTGCTGTCCATGTGTTGGTGGAGGTGGTGTTGCTAATGAGGGATGTATTTCAGCCATCTCTTCCTCATTATCCTCATGAGACAAACAACTTTTAACATTCACTGTTTTTTCAATGCTTCCATCCCAAGCTTATTCCTCAATGAATTGTACATCTCTGATTATAACAAACTTCTTGGTGGATGGGTTATATAACCTGTATGCCTTGGATTCTTCACTGTATCCAATAAATATGCACTTCTCTTCCTTACTGTTGAAATTCTTCCTTAGCTGATCTGGAATGTGTGCATAAGCCACACAGCCAAAAACTCTCATGTGGGTGACATGCTGCTTTATGCCACTTCATGCTTCTTCCGGAACTCTGTTCATTACAGCTTTGGTTGGGCATCTATTCAAGATGTATGTTGCACAACATACAGCTTCAGCCCAATATTAATCTGGAAAATGTTTTTCCTTTAGCATACTTCTTACCATATCCATGATGGTTCTATTTTTCCTTTCAACAACTCCATTTTTTTGTGGTATATACCTTGCTGTAAATTTCTTATGTATGTCATTTTATCTGCAAAAACCCAGAAATTATTTTGATATATACTCACCTCCTCTATCAGTTCTTAAAAATATTATATGCTACCCACTTTGGTTCTCTATAAGAGCCTTAAAGTGGCAGAATTTCTCAAACACTTCACATTTATATTTCAAGAAATACACCCAAGTTTTTCTTGTATAATCATCAATAAAAGTCATCATATAGTGACTGCTTGCTAGTGATGGTGTTTGCATTGGTCCACACAAATCTGAATGGACAATTTCTAAGGGTGCCTTTGCCCTTATGCTCTTTCCTAATGGAAATCTTTCTCTGTGTTGTTTTTCCAAGATGCAGCCTTCACATAGGTTGTCTAGCTTTTCAATCAATGGTAGTCCCTTTACCATTCATTTCCTATGCAGCAAATTTATACCTTCAAAGTTGAGATGTACAAATCTCAAGTTCCATAACCAGTTTTCATCTTTTGGTTCCTTTTGGAATGTCTCTTATGTCACTGCTGCCATTTCAAATCCTTTCTTCAAATTTTCTCTCATTTTGAGAGGGAACATTATGTTCCTTGTCATCTTCACTTGTGCAATGCATTTCTTGCTTGGTGGTTTATCCATGATGATGCATACATCATCTTCAAAGAAAACATTTTACTCCTTTTGAATGAGCTTTCCAATGCTCAAGAGGTTACACTTCATATCAGGCACATAGTAAATATTTGATATGGATCTTCCTTCTCTTTTCTTTGTCAAAACACTTACTCTGCCTTTTCCCATGATAGATACCTTACTGTCTGTCCCCAATGTTACTTGAGACTTTACATTTTCATCTAACATGGAAAACATGGAAATGTTTCCAGTCATATGGTTGCTATATTGTGATTCTAGAAAATATATATCTTCATTATTTTCTTCATCCATATTACATGCTAAAAATAATTTCTCTTGATTGATATTTTCTTTAGTAAAGTTAGCACTGGGTCTATTACCCATGTCACTCTATTTCTTCCTAAATTCGTTGGCATAATAGACATACTTCTTACAGTAATGAAACTGGACTTGGTATTTATCATACCTTTGTCCATGTGCTTGATTTTGTCCACCTTGCTAGTTGTTGCCTTGGCCTTGGTTCTAGTTTTGATTCCTGCCCCTTCCATGAGTATTTGCGGGGCTATTCTTTCCTCTGTTTTGGTTTCTTCCTCTTCCTTTTCCTCTATAGTTTCCTCTACCTTGACCTCTTACTCTTCCAAAATACATTTGGGTCTTGAAGGCATGCTCCAAAGATGAGTTTGTTGTTCTTCCCAATCTTTGTTCATGTGTCATCAATGATGCATGATGCTCATCAACAGTAAAATTTGAGAGATACTTTCTATCTTCAATGATTGTGACTATCACATCAAACCATGAGGGTAAGCTCCTCAACACTTTCTCCACTATTCTTCTCTCTTCTACTGTCTCTCCATGAGATCTCATTTGGGTGACCAACCCAATCACTAGAGTAAAGAATGAGTCTATTGTATCAGAATCCTTCATGCAAATAACTTCAAAATCCCTTCTCATTAATTGAAGCTTTGCAGTATTTACCTTCTCCATTCCTTGGTAGGTTGTTTGGAGGGTATCCCATTCATCTTTGGACCTCTTGGCTGCTGCAATCCTTGGAAATACACTTTCGTGCACTGCTTGATAGAGATGTAAGAGGGATTTTGAGTCCTTTTTCCTATTGCTCTTTAGCGAATCCTTCTTTGCCTTTGTTAAGGCATTAAAATCATTTTCATCTGCTGGTTCTTCTAGACCATCTTCAACAAGCTCCCATAAATCTTGAGAGGCAAACAAGGCTCTCATAGTGATTCTCCAATAGTCATAGTTCTTCTCATTAAACTGTGAGAGTTGAGTATTTCCAATCCTCGTACTTGTGTTGGCTCATGCCATGGCTAGCACACTAAACTATGCTTTAAAATTGGCTTTGTTTTTAAATAAACCTTCTCACTGCTTGAGAGTTAAACTCTGTCTTCAAAAATACTTCTCTGGACTGCACTTTTTAAACAAATAACAAAAACTTTTTTTTTGTAAAATACCTGGACTTTGCTGAGCCTTCACATTGCTGGAGAACTGCTTCAACAACTCCTTCCTTCAACTTCTTTGAGAAACTTCAAAGAGCTTGCACTAGCTCCAATACCATGATGGAATTTACAGTGTATAAAATCTATTCTCTGTTTCTTTTTCTTTAATACAGCGAATACTGCAAAAACACACATACAGTGCTCTCTGTTTTTTTCCTACAGAGTCTTATGCCTTCTCAAAATAATACACACACAGTCCTCTGCAAATTTGTTTTTTAAGCCTTCGGGCTCTTTTAAAATAATACACAATCCATGCACATTATAATACTCTTTGTTTTTGTATATATATATATATATATATATATATATATATATATATATATATAACAACCAAAAATTATATATATTATAAACTTTTCAGGTTTATTATATATATATATATATTAAAAAGTCAAAGTATATGTTGCTGCATTAGAAGAAAATCATTAAGACATAAAAAAAAATTAACCTAAAGTCTTTAACCTTTGTGGCGGACTTCAAAAATGGAATTAAATGCCTTTGCATTAGATTATCACATACCAAATGCTCCATTGTTGACTCGATATCAATTTTGCGCCATCTCTCTCCTATTGGTCGGAGGTGGAGGTGGAGCCGCTGGGAATTCAAACAAAACTAAATGGATTGGATTGTTTTTTATCCAGTCCAAAATAATTTTTGTGACCCCGGTATCACTTCTACGCGATCCGGTGTTGTTTGGTGGAGGTGGGTTCCATGCTGGTGATGTGGGCTCATTTGAAAAAAAAAAAAAAAACTGGCGATAAATGCAGAATTGGTGATGATTTAAATGACGCCAAGGATAGGGAGCTAAATGTTGGGGATGGCGTGGTCAAACCACAGGCTACTGCCATAACAAAATAAACTTGAATTGCAAAGTTTTAAAGGATTCATGATGGTGTGCAAGCAATACCAAAAACAAAAATGTTGCTGCTGTCGTTCGTCCTCCTGCACAGTTGATTTATTGATTTATTCCTCTTCTGTAATTTGTGCAATAGGAATTAAATTCCAATAATTAACAAATGAGAACTTCGAACTCAGATCAGTATTCACATCCACATAAATGATGGACGTATAAGAAGAAACCTTAACTCCATTCACCCTTCTTTTTTTTTTGTAAATATGGTAGGACCAGACTATTTTCTATTTATATATGCAAGACAGGTTACAGCAATATAAAAGCAATTCTGTGGCCTCAACCTGCCCGAAGGAAACCAGGTCTGTTGGCCACCTCAGTGCATGAAAGGAAAACCAAAACTGGAATTGTTTCATCCTTCTAAAGTTTGCATGAGCTAGTCTTCCGCTATCGGAATTGTCCACATACTAATACTTATAAACAAACTGAAAATTCAACAAAATTGCAAATGTCATGGAAACATAGTATAAAACACAAACTACTATCCATCAGATGAAGAAACTGGGGCTTGGTCTTTCATTGTAGACCCAGGCATGTCTACTTGCTGAAGCATCTGCATTTGTTTCTCCATACGACCAACCCTGTCATCCAATCTACTCATGCGATTTGCTGCTTGATACTGAGTAATCTTTATGTGATGTAGTTGATCCTGTATGGTCTGAAGCACTTCCAAGGCACGAGGATCCATCTTTGCAGCTTTATTCCTCACTTGACCAGGATTAAAGCTTTGGATAGCTTTAGCTATGAGGCATTTGAGAATCCAATAAGTGTGTACTGTCTGTTGAAATAAGGTGAGGCGCCCTCGGGTGTTTGCAGGGTCAGAGATGAAATCTAGAATTTTAGTCTCTGTTTCCAGGTCCTCAGGGTCAGTCTGAAGTTCGCACTCCCAGCCTCGGATTTGTTGTCATATAGCAGAAGAATTCCCTGTAACATACTTCGTAGCCAGAGTCTCAAGGTTCTCCTGGAGTGGTTTACGACCCCTGTTTTTAGGAATAGGTTTCGGGATTGTCGGCGCTTTACCCTTCGCAGCGTGTGCACGTTTCTTCCCCATGCTAAAAGGAAGTCTGTGCATCAAATGAAACATACAGGTGCAAAAAACAATGATACAAGTGCCAATATTGATGTAACCATAGATTACTCCATGAACAGAGCCAGGGTGTCTGTCCATCTTATCCGAATATAAAACCCAGAAAACTCGATTAATATCATAATTGACAGAGGGGGCCAGTGTTATCTGGGTGAATGTAAGTGGAACAGGGAACCTATGAAGGATGACTTTGACCTTATCCAGAAAATATCTGTAGGGTCTTCCAATATTATGACTACTACCAAACTGAAACCACACCCAAGGTTTATCTCGACGCAATAGGAGAATTTGCAATTCACCTACATCCCAAGGTTTATCTCAACGCAATAGGAGAATTTCAAGCCAGAGACTCTTTGACCTGACGTGGCGAACAAGAAAACTATACCACTGATATCTACCACGACCATAATTAACAGTGACAGAGACTGTGCCTCTGATATTAACACCCCAAAGCCTACCATCTGCATTCACTCCTATTACTATTACAGCCCAGGAACAATCATAAACAATTGTAGTCTATACACAAGGATCTCTAAAACAAGGTTCAACAGGAGAAAGAGGTGGAAGGATCAGCCAAAACTTCCAGATACCCATACTATGGAAACGAACCATTCTATCACGACATTCTTCAACAAGAACAATACTCAGACAAGAAAATACATACCCCCAGAGAATCGTCAAGTTGATTGAGCGCTCCTCTAGTCGGGTTCGATGCAACCTCTGTCTCTGGTGTGCGCCAAAATTTTGCATGGCAGAATGACCCCATCCTTCTACTTTGATAACCCTTCCGGCCTTTTCTGATAACCAGGCTGGCATGCATGCCAAGCCGAAACTCTCTGTTCCCTTCTTCGGCGTTTGCATGAGGGTATTTACTGCTCTATACTGTGTCATCATAGCTCTAATGTATTGCCACCAGCTGTCCGCATCCCTTAACTATCCTACTCCATCTGTCCACCCCGATCGGGGGAGCTTTGGTTAGGCTCGCTCTGGAGGTCCTTATTGACAATGAGCTGCAAAGAATAGAGTTCGACATTCCATATTGCATCCATCGGCCTTGCTTCCATAGAGAGATTAAGGTTTTTGCAGCCCCAGTTAGCAAGATAATCTGCTGCCGCATTGCCTTTTCTGCGAATGTGGATGGGTATCATATACTGGATTTGTTGAATTAGTTGGCTAATTTCATAAATCGGGCCTGATGTCCGCCAACTCTGAGTCAGCTTGTCCCATTGGGTGCCATGTTGTAATTTTTGTATAACCCCTGTCACCATTGCAGAATCCCCTTCTACTATTAACCTTTGATAATTTTGTCGAATGGCAATGAGAAGTCCTTGTTTAACTGCCATAAGTTCAGCCTCATTGTTTGTGGCATAGCCCAGATCTATGGAGAAACATCTGCAGACTGCCCCTTCAGAGTTGCAAAAAATGCCACCTGCTCCTGCCTGTCCAGGATTGCCTTTAGATGCACCATCGTAATTAAGCTTGATAAACCCTCGCTGAGGTGGTTTCCATTGTTCCTCTAATAGCTGTCTCGGAGGTCGATACTTCCATAGATTTTTATATAACATCTGAGGTGTTAGATTTAAAGATGCTAATATATGGCTTTCGATTCCCTGAGTTTTCCAATCCTCATCCGTCCAACATTCTGCCAAGATTGTTTCCCGAATATTTTCAATTGTATGCTGCCAGATTTGATGCATAGGTTGCTCAGTTGCTTGGAAAATCCGTTGATTTCTTTCTTTCCAGGTATTCCAAAGCAAAAAGCCAAATTAAAGGTTCTAGGCTCTGTTTAAAACTTGACACTGAAACTTCCCTTGTCGCCAGTTGCAGATTGTATCTGTTATACTATCAGGGTGCCTATCTGACTGCCGAAAGAGCTTGTCTAGATTCATCCACAATTGTTGCACCTTAGGGCAGAGATTTAACAAATGTTCAGTGGTTTCATCATCAACATGGCATAAAGAGCATCTTGAGGGTCCCATCATGCCTCTTTTCTGTAAATTTTCATGGGTCAATATCTTTCGGTGCCCGACCAACCATAAAAAGTACTCTACCTTAGGCCAATGCTTTAGGAGACCGATGCGTTTCCAAATACTTCTGGCATGGTTCCCCTCATGCTGGGCTTGAATCGAATACCCCTCCTTAATCGTAAATAGACCTTTGGGCAAATATCCCCATCTGAGAATGTCAGATCCTTGAACTTGCCTTATCTTTCACGATTGCAGTTCTTTAGCGAAATTGTCCCATTGGTGTGTATCCGGAGCATCCTGCCAGTGATTCCTATCTTTCCAGATTCTCCATAAACTGTGTTGGTCAGGGTTCCAGTACTGTTGAACCTGTCTACCATTCGGTGTGTGAGTGAATAAAAATATCTCTCCAAGATCAAGCCGACTAAACAATTTCTCCCGTTGCTGCCAGGAGTCTTCCCAGAAAAGAGTTGTGGATCCTTATCTGATCTCCCAAAAGTTGTGTGAACGTATTAAGTACCGACTCGTTGCCGCCAGATTCCAAATAGATGACCCTTGTGGAACTATATCCACCTTCAATCTGCCAGGGACTGTTTGGGGCATGTTGTATTTTGTCATCCATATCATTTTCCAGAGATCTGTCCCTCCCTGAACCCACCTCCACCAAAGTTTAGCTCCTAGAACAGTATTTAAAAGAGATGGATCCTACAATCCTAGTCCTCCAAGTGATTTTGGCTTGGTCAGCTTCTGCCAGCTGAGAAGGGCCCATTTCCTATTCTCTTGCGCACCCTGCCGTAAGAATTTTTTGTACATTCCAACTAGGCGATTGCATATTCCTTTTGGACATGCTCGTCCTGATAACTGATAGAGAGGGAGGGCTTGAAGTATTGATTTAAGCATGATTAGGTGGCCTGGAGAATTAAGGTTTCGGAAAGCCAAGTTTTGAATTCGTTTCTCCATTCGGATAAGGATGTCCTACCAATCTGCCACTCTAACTGGACCCGAGTTCAAAATCATGCCCAGATATTTCATTGGTAACGTACTAATCTGAAAACCCAAAGTTCTGGCTAGGAACCGTTGGATGGCTGGACTGCAATTAAAAAAATATACATTAGATTTGTAGTTATTGATTTTAGTACCTGAAGCAGCCATAAATATGGCTAATACCCGGAGGAGTCCTCTGCATTCCTTCACTGACGCCATACCAAATAACAGAATATCATCCACAAACTGCTGATGTGTTAGAGTCAGGTGAGGGCCCCACAATTTCAAACCCTGCAGCTTGCCTTCAGCAAGATGAGCCTTTATTAATCGACCCAATCCTTCGACAGCAATGATAAAGAGAAACGGAGAAAGAGGATCTCCTTGACGCAGGCCACGGGAGCTGGTAAACGGGGTAGAAGGGATACCATTCAATAAAATTGAATAACGAGGAGAGGAAATAAAGGATCACAGCCACTGAATCCAACGGTCATCAAATCCAAATGCACGCAGAACCTCGAGCAAATATTGCCAACTAATACTATCATAAGCTTTGGACAAATCTAGTTTGATTAATAATCCTTTCTTCTTTTGTGTTTTGAGAGTGTGGATGGCTTCCTGGGCTATCACAATCCCATCTAATATTTGGCAGCCTCTCACAAACCCAGTCTGCTCCGAAGAAATAAGCCGAGGCAATAGGGGTTTCAGCCGGTTTACCATGATGGTTGATAAAATTTTGTAAATAACATTACACAGGGCTATGGGCCGAAAGCCAACAGGAGTGTCGGCATTTTTCTGTTTGGGGATAAGAGTTAAAAAAATGGCATTTAAGGCTGGGTAAACCATTTTATACCTGCGAGATTCTTCAACAACTTCTAAGATGTCCTGGCCCAGAAACTACCAAGCTGCTTTTAAGAATTCACCTGTAAAACCATCGGGACCCGGAGCTTTATTTTTAGGTAAGTTTAGGACCACTTCCTCAACCTCCCAGAAAGTAATTTCCCGAAGCAGTGCTAGATTTTGGTCTCTGGTTACAATTCGAGGTATATGAGCAGTAATTTGAGCAATAGCTACTTGACGTTGAAGTACCAGCTCTGTGAGGAGTTCTTTAAAATGAGTGGTGAGTGCATTTTCCATGTCTGCATGCTTTGTCAGTCGATCCCCGTTCTGCCCTTTTAGAGATAAAATCCAATTATGTTGTCGCCTCTGTATCATGGCTTGATGAAAAAACTTTGTGTTACGCTCACCTTCCTTCAGCCAATTAATCCTCGATTTCTGCTTCCATAATATCTCTGCTTGCTTCCAGCGCTCTTCTTGTTGACTGAGTATATGTCCTTCTTGTAAGGCTAAATCCTCTGATCTACCTTGTAGAATAATTTTTTGCTGTATTTCCTACATTTGAGCTTGCAATCGATTATGTTCCTCATGAATAGTGCCAAATTCAAGACGGTTCCAGCGCTTAATTTTAGTTTTCAGGTTCTTTAGGTGGAGTTGAAATGTATGCATCTTATTGCATCCTGTAACCTGCTAGGAGGTCCACCAATGTTTAACCTTTTCCATAAATCCAAGGTCCCGCAACTAGAAAAGTTCAAACCGAAATGGGCGATTAGGTAGCCCTACTTTGACATCAATCTCCAACCGAATCGGCCAATGATCAGACCCTATCGTTGGAAGGATAGTCGCTTCATAATATATATCTAAGGTAACCAGAGACTCAATGGCTAAGAAGCGATCCAATCGGGAAGCCACTTGATACCGTTCTCCCCTTCTATTGTGGCTAAGAAGCGATCCAATCGGGAAGCCACTTGATATCGTTCTCCCCTTCTATTGTTCCAAGTGAAGCATCCATTAATAGTTGGTATGTCTACTAAACGCAAGTCTGCTAGTAAGTCCCGAAAATTTTCCATGTCGGGTTCTTCACGACGGATATCACCTTTTTTCTCTGATAGGTTAAGAATCATGTTAAAATCACCACCAAGGAGCCAATACTTTTCATCATGCAGCGTACTCAGTGTTCTAATCTGCTGTAAAAATTCTGCTCTCTCTCCTGGAATAGGGGGCCCATATACTGCTGATATTTGGATTTTGTCCTCTGATCCAATTAAACGAAATTGTCCTGTCAATATCCGGGGAAAACCTATCCAACTATCTGCAAATACCTCTGTAGCATTCCAAAGAATCGCTAATCCCCCTGCTGTACCAACCGAATCTATTGCCATAACTTCATATGGCAGTTTAAAGGATTGAATGATGGATTGCAATTATGTCCTAATACTTTGGTTTCCTGCACCAACATGATCTGGGGTTTCTCTACCTTTAACCGATCCTTCAAATAACGCTGCTTCCCCTTACTATTGAGACCCCTAATGTTCCAGGAGAGAACCTTCATTACGAATTCTTGGGTAGTTGTTGAAATACCGTTGTTAACGGTATGATCTTGCCTGTATTAATAAGCATTTCTCCAACTATCTGAATAGATTCTTGCAGAGTGCGGCGGCCACGCTTTTTAGCAGGTTTTGACACAGTTGATCCCTTCTTCCCTTCTGATTGCTCTCTTTCCTATACTTCTTTCTGAGCTTGTACCGTCAAATAATGTTCAAAGGTGTCCTTATATAATTTTTTCTGATCTGTCGGAATAAACCGATCATCCAAGTTCTGCCATTCAAACAAAAGTTTCTTTAAAACATTCTCCTCTGCGCTCAAATCTTCTTTTTTTTGTTCCACAACCATCGGTGCATGTTCTTGCATAAGAGTTTCTTCTTCCACTACCGTTTCAAGAATCGCCTTTCTCTTAGAGGCCTGGGTTTTCACAGGTGGGGGCCTTGCAGCAGCACCTTCATCCAGAGTTTCAATCATCACCGGTTCACCTTCCTCTTGTAAAACCTCATATCTATTCTCAGAATTTCTTGGCCCAACTGTAGGTGCCGTAGAGTTGGGGTTTGATTTACCCGTCCCCATCTTATTCAACCGTTTTCAATTTGTGACAGCAACAAAACCCTCATCATTTTGACGAGGTGGGTCATCTGAGCCAGTAGGACGAGGTGTTTCTGATACATTAAGCGGGCAAGATTTATAAAGATGCCCATATTCGTGGCATCGTCTACAACGAAATGGAATATGTTCATAATCTAGAAGTTGAAGCCAGATTTTACCTTCGTACTCAAGCTCAATCATTTCTGGCAGAGGTTCAGAGATATTCATATACACACAAATGCGAGCAAAAGAAGTATATCGTACACGATATGTGGATTCTGCTATTTTAACAAAATTGCCTAAAGAATTTCCAATACCTTCCAGGATTTTCGGGTCCCAGAAGTCGATAGGGAGACCAAACAATCGAACCCAAACCGGCGCCGCCAAAAATTGCTCTTGTTCAGGGTTATAACACTCTTCCCATTGTCGGAGAAAAAGCCCAGAAGTGTTGTAGAAATATGGCCCTCCCTCGAAAATCCGTTCTTTATCAAGTAGATTAGAAAAAATAACTGTAAAAAAACCCTTGGCCCCAAGTTTCAGATCAATGTGACCCTTTGGCTGCCATTTTATTTGAATCCATTTCAACAAATCTTTTTCTATTGGCCATATGCCAATGAACTTACAAATTAGAGTGTGGTTCTTCATGTATCCTCGATACTCCTCGAGCTTCAATGCTGGAATAACGAACCGTGGTTTTTTGACCGCTCGTGGCAGGCATTGCCCTTTAATTCGGGCTTGCCACTCTGCTCCTAGGACTGGACCCGTCCGTGTTTGAGTATTTGCCGAAGGCTGCGAACTCGATGAATGGTCTCCGCTCGTCACATTGCGGTAGGAGGGAACCCTCCTCCCGAGGAGGCTGCCATGGCACGGCCAGACAGTACGCACTACTGGAACCTGCAAACCTGCAAACCCTAACAACCGTTCAGAAGTTTTCTTGCATTCGAACACACAGCTCCGCCATCCGTATATAACTCCATTCACCTTTCAGCGAACAAATGGATTTTCAATTTGAATAGGCCTGTCCTACTATTTCATACCACGTTTATGCGAGTGAATAACACCGCCAGACTGACATATATTCTATGGTATCAAAAAAAACTAATGGAGAAACTTAGCCCATGTATAATAATATTTATATATGCTTGCTGCAAAAGAGATTAACGTATGCAACGTCAACATATCAAAACGACATCATGGGCTTGTATTTTATTAGAGACTTTACGCGTTAGCTAATGCCATTTAATTTTGATATATATATATATATATATATATATATATATATATATATATATAATTGCATGGTGGATAATTTATCAGAAACTCCCATTTTGTTTACACATACGTCCCACCGATTCGGCATTCGCTAGTGGTACGACATTCGACATCATGTAAAATTGCGTCTACAGGGCGGTGAAGCCTTTCAAAATTGGTGAGTGGTTACAGCACCCTCATCAGTGCTATGCAACGGAGGATCTCTCAATTTTATTTTCGAAAAGATGGAAGGAAACACTGACGCTATTGGACAATCCTCGTATTTATACAGATATTTTACTCCGTCGAGGCGACAATAAAACTTCGCCTCATATGTGAATAGATACGCTATGGCTGACAGACTAACACAAATTTGACAAAGATGTCCATAATACAGTCCTATTTTGCTATATAAAAGCCCATCTCCCATGGCTATCAACCTCCCCAGCGGCTAAACAGGAGAGTTCAAAAAGCCTATCTCCCATGGCGAACCAGGTTCGAGGCGCTGCAATTCTCACCTTGGCGTTGCTTGCTGCTCTTGGACTGCTTCAAATAGCAATGTCTGGTGCCCGTTTTAAGATCTCTACGACCATAACTACTCAAAGTAAGGATTTTTAGTTCTATGACCGTGAATACTGACGTGAGGGTGGGTTTTTCTCACTATGGGGAAAATGATTATCATATTAGTATACATTTGAAATTAACTTTGGATTTATGTATATATTCTGTTTCAACATTGGATTTTAAACATCGAGAGATTAAAATAAATTGAGATTTAACTCTATGAAACATTTACATGACTAGAAGCATGAAAATTGTTAGACAACTATTATTAGTATTTTCAGAGATTATATTTTTTAAATATAACGTTTACGTTATTAGAAGTAAAATATAATATTTCATCTAATCTGTAAACAGGAAAAAACACAAAAACACGTTATACTTTGGAAGTATGAAAGATGTTAGACTACATGATTAGTATAATATTCGGATATTATTTTTAAATAAAAGTAAAAGTATATTTATTTTCTTCCCGATGCGATTAACAATTTATAAACTATTATTATTTCAACCGTTTTGATGTTATTTCATATATTAATCTCCAATTAATTGGAAACAGGAACTAAAGGGCAAGAAATGGGAGCAGTAAACCACGACCATGAAAGTAAAAGTCGAGCGGCCGTCACATCCATGTATCTGCATGAAGAAGCTCCGCATAAGGTTTCTGTTCAACACAGTGAGAAAGTTATTCTTATTCTGAACTCTTATTCTTCTTCTGATTCGTTCTTAATTCGCCTTACTCATTTCAGGATAGCGGTTACCGTCGACTTCGTACGGTTGGCCAAACTGAAAGCGAAAATGGAGGATCAGGAGTATTAGTTACAGGAGAAACAGAGATGGGGAGCAAAATATTGTACCGCGAAAGGTCGATTACTGATGGACCAGATTCTCAACATCACCGCCGCTAAAGCAGTGAAGAAACAAAATGTGGGTGATAATAAAAAAGGCTTGTAGGAAGTAATTTTAGTCTGAGAAATGATTTTGAACTTCCTTCGAGAAGATGTTTGGATTGTTGGGTTTACCTAGTTCGTTCATGTGTATTTACAACACATGAAACAATAAATAAAAATGGAAAGAGTACGTACTTTTCTTCACACCGGTGTTTTGTTCGTCAGAAATATAATTGTTGGTTCACTATTTTTAACATCTTTGGACTATTTCCGCTTTTTCTTGCACGGCGACCTTACAGTCGTTTATATATTTTAACATTCAAAAATATATATAGAGATAGTCATAAATGCAGAGCTTAAGCGGATAAAATAATTTAGAAATACAATTGCTCTAAAGTGTATTAAATAATATGTGTAACTCTTTCCATAATCAACTTATTATATGTGTAACTCTTTCCATAATCAACTTATTTGGAATTAACGAAAAGAAAAATAATTTTTGATATAAAAATATAAATTTGTATATGATTATTTTTTATTAAAATATTTCAAGGTAATAAAAGTAAATTATTTAAAATTTTCAATGGTTTTGACCTTTCTAATAAGAATAGGAGAATAAATCTTGTAAAGCAAATATATATATATATATATATGTTTTAAGTGAATCTCTTATAATACTATATCATCAAAATACAAAATTTAGTAGAAATGTTTTTAATAGATTTTATAAGTTATTAGGGAATTATAGAAAACCTGAGTTTGTCATTAATTTTTAATTTAAGTATCTTCAATTTATATCTCTAGCTATTATATTTGTTTAGTTTTATGTTGAAGTCTTTTAATACATGAAATATCTATTAAAAGGGATATTTTAGGCAAATTTCCTAATTTTTTTCATGATGTTTTCCACATATTTATCCTTTAAGAAAAAGCTTTTAACCAGAACCAGATGATACCAAAGTGTGTCCCTCATAAAAAATCTATATATAAGGGACCAAGGCATCATTAATAACTAAAGAGTTTACCTTTTTCAAAACTATAAAATACCCCTCCCTCTCCTCAAATCCACTTTTCATTTATTTAAAATATAAAATTAATATAAAATTATTAATTTAAAATATATATTAAAATACTTTATCATTATTTTTATTTTATATATCAACTTTATATAAAATATCAAATAAATCAATTTTAAATTAAAATTAAACCAATTCTAAAACTTAAAAAAAAAAAAAAAAATCAAATTCAGTAAACAACACAAATTCTTTCAATCGTGCGACAGCTAATCTAATTCCTTGGAAATGACTATTATACCAAATCACGACAAATTCTTTCTTCTTTCTACCTTGCAACATCTAATCTCATTGTTTGGAAATGATTGTTATAACTGTTGGAATTTCCAAATACAATAAACAGAGGAAATGTGTTCCCCACAACACAGAGACTAAAACAAATTGCAGAAATTAAACAGTCATACACGTAGGCAGCGTAATCCATAGGAGAGGAACAAACTTCAATTTTCTATTCCTTCACTCTTTTCAAAATGAAGTTACATTTCTTTTAATATAAATGGCTGAAGCCTGAAAACATAACTCTAATCAATGCAAATTCATTATTGAACAGACATTCAACAATTCTCGTCCTTAGACTGTCAAAATACCCATTTCTACATTAAATCGGCACGTAGGCCGTATTCTAGTTTATACACAAAAACACGTAAAAATGCATTCAAACACACAAAAGGGCAGACTTCAAATAATATGCAATGTGGTTTGAGTCCACATCGCATCTGTGAAAATTGGAAATATTAGACTTTTACTTGTGGTGCTATCAATTAAACATTGCGGGCTACTATGTGCGATAGTGACGCGACACTTATCGCATCGCACCCAAAATAACATAACCCGTGGAACTTTACGGGTAAACATAAATCTGTACGATTGCGATATGCTACAGTGATATCGCATTGCAAAACAAATAACTTGTGGGTGCTTAATCCATTAACTCCCGATCTTTGTGAGCGTCGATATGTGTTATCCTCCTGAGCTTGACATGTGCCCCCTTTTGTGATCGCATCACAAACAAAATAAGATAACTTGCAAGCGGCATAAAGTTAAATGAAAAACTTTGTGAAGTGCACGACTGCGGGCGATATAAAAGGTAAGCAGGAAATCTTGCGAAGTGTGATGAGGTTTGTGGGTCACACCAATATCACGTCGACGGAAAAAAAAACTTTCGTTGTGGGTTTAAACAGTAAGTGATAAACGTTGCGATGTGGAGTATGCGAGCAGTAAACAAAGTTAAGCGCGGTAAGCAAAATACAAATGGATAAGCAGAAAAATACGATGCGGTAAGGATATGTGGGTCCCGCTAATATTGCATCAGTGGGGATTTAACTTAACATTGGAAAGGCTTATGGGTAGAATATAAAATTTGCAGATGACAAAGTGTGGGAAAACGGTCAGTAAACACAGAGAATGGCTCGGTACTTGGTTTGTTGTTGGTTCCATGGAAATGCCTCCAGATCTCAGATCTGCTGGTTTTCGTTCTCTGCTGTCAAAATTTGATGAAGTTTTGGGTTGCGCCACTATTTATTCATGGCGGTGGTTAGGAGTAAAACTCCAACACTCCCCCTTAATCACAACTGCCCCCATCGGTCATTCCTAGACATTTTCTGAGATACTCAAAAATCTTCTGTGTTAATGGCTTTATTAGGATATCAATAAATTGTTACTCTGTCCTACAATGTTGCAAAACAATCTCACCATTGTTAACCAATTCTCTTATAAAATGATATTTTGCATCAATATGCTTTTTTGTCTTGTGAAAAACATAATTCTTTGATATTGCAATTACTGAGCTATTATCACAATAAATTGTGGTTCCTTTGTCTTGCTCATGACACAAATCTCTCAACATCCTTCTCATCCAAATAGCTTGATAGGTTGTTGTTGTTGCTGCTACATACTCTGCTTGTGCTGTTGATAATGCAACTATTGGTTGCTTCTTGGAAGCCCATGAAATGGCTCCCGATTCCAAATGAAACACATACTCAGATGTGCTCTTTATATCATCTACGCTTTTAGCCCAATCACTATCAGTGTAACCAATCAATTTGAAATTATCATTTGATGAGTATAGAACACCATACTCCTTCATTCCATTTACATACCTCAATATTCTCTTGTCTGCTTGCCAATGTGTCTCCTTTGGTGTCTCCATGAATCTGGAAATTAAACCTACAACATACATAATTTCAAGCCCAGTTGCAGTCAAATACATTAGACTGCCAACTATGCTCTTTTACAATGTCAGATCGACATTCTTGTTGCAATATTCCTTGCTTAACTTCAACCCCATGATAATTGGAGTTTTTGCTGCTTTGTTTTTCTGCATATTGAACCTCTTTAAAACTTCTGCAACATATTTTCCTTGGGAAATAAAAATTTCCTTTTCATTTTTCTTTGCTTCTATGCCCAAAAAATATCTCAATAAACCCAAATCAGTTATTTCAAATTCACTCTTCATGACTGTTTTAAAATGAACAATGAAAGAAACTTCATTTCCTGTGAAAATTAAATCATCTACATATCGATCAACAATAAGGATCTTACCATTATTTTCTTTAATGTAGAGTGTGGGTTGACCATCAAATTTTTCAAACCCATTTTCTGTCAAGTAAGCATTAATTCTACTGTACCATGTTATTGGTTATTGCTTCAGCCCATAAAGAGCTTTCTTCAATTTGCATACTTTGTGCTCTTGGCCTTCAATTTCATAGCCACAAGGTTGTTCAACATATACCTCCTCTTTCAAGACTCCATTCAGAAATGTTGATTTCACATCCATTTGGAAGAATTTCCACTTTTGTTGTGCTATAATGGACAACACTGTCAACACTGTTTCCATCCTTGCAACTGGTCCAAAGGTTTCCTCATAATCTCTTCCTTGTCTCTACTTGTAGCCTTTCACAACAAGTCTCGCTTTACTAAATCACCGCCATGAATTTTAGTAAATATTTTTTTTTTGAAATAGAGTAATTAAGTATTGATTATTTTTTAAATGGAATAATAAAGTATAAAAATAAATTTTGTTTGATGTTTAAAGTAAATTTGAGTAGTTTTATGTATTTCTTTGAAAATTTCATTTTTTAAAAATAAACATGGTTGAAACAGTAAAATTTGTTCTTTAAATATGTATAGTAAAAATGTTAATATTTTATATATTACAAATATTTTTATTATTTTTTACATTTTTATATGATTTAAGTATTGAGGAGTTTTCACAGTGCAATATATTAGATATCATTTTTGGGATTCAACTCTTTAAGTAAGTCATTCATCTATGGCAATTTCCATGAGAGGTTCGATTTTTGAATAGTCCACTAAGCACTCATTGCATATGGTGATGGGTGATGCTCAAAGGGTCACCCAATGCAAAATGAGTGCAAACTAGACTATTAAAAAATCATGAGAAATTCATGAGTTACAACTACCTCTCATGGAAACAATCATAGATGAATGACTTAATTAAAGCATTTGAATCCCAAAAATAATATCTAGTTTTTATATGGTATTAATTACATTTATTTTCTTCTTTTTCTAAATAAATTTGATTTATTAATTTTTTATTATATTTAATAAAAAATCATATATAATTAACTATTTAATTGTATTTTAAACATTATTTAATTTTATATTAATAATAATATTATTATTCATAAAAAATTAAATAATTAATTATTTAAGTGTATTTTAAATATTTTATAATTAATTATTTATGTGTATTTTAAATATATTTTTTAATTATATAATAATAACAATAAAATTTGTATATACTTAAAAAAACATGTTATTACAAGTGTTTTAACTGTTTTAGCTATAAAATACAAGATCACCTTCTCCACCTTTCTAAATTCGTGCCCAAAAAATTTTGGTGGAATGTTCGTCCGTAAAACCAAAGATAACCATTCTATCCCCTTATAAAACTAGGAAAACTATCTTAAGCAGTTGTATGACTCTTCCAACACTATGGGCACCACCTTAATCACTCCAATTATGGAGGATACTCTCATTCCTTATCTCCACAAGCTTCTCAATTTAGCTGTAACGCATGGCTTTCCTTAGCTTTGCACGCAAACCCTTATTGTTCCTATATTTAAAAATGGGGACAAGAGTTTTCCATCCAACCACAAGACCCTTATGGAACTAGCCATATCTTAGCCAAGCTCTATAAGCTTGTTTTGGAGAAGAAGCTTAGCCTTTGTCTTGAGAGCTAGGGAAAAAGAGATAAAGGGCAAGCTAGTTTTAGGAGACATCACTCGACTATTGACCATCTGGTCACTCTTAGAATCATTGTGGAGGAATGTCGCAATAGTAAAGTCGATCACTTCTGTTGCTTTGTGAACATTAGAAAATATTTCAACACTGTCCCTGGAGATAAGCTTTGGGAGAAACTTAAAGAGATCATGGTCCCTCTTGAGCTGAGGATTGTTGTGATCTATCTCTACGAGACCGTCACTGCTAATATTAAGACCAACAAGGGGTGGTCTAAAGACATTAAATAAAATATTAGGGTTAAGCAAGGGTGTCCCCTATCCCCTACCCTTTTTGGCATATACATCGATAAGCTAGAGGAGTTTCTGGAATCTGCAAGGTGCAAAGGCACAAAGCTTGGAGGTCTTCTCATTAAATTCTTCTTCTCTATGCCGATGATATCGTTCCTCTTGCAAAAATACACGATGACCTTGGCAAGGACCTCCAAATTCTTCATGAATACTTTTCTAAGATGGGTATTACAGTTAATACGGACAAGACTAAAGTCATGATCATTAAATCCAAAAATAACACCCATGGTAGTTTCATGTATAGTAATCAGTGCTTAGAGCAAGTTTCTTCTGATAAGTGTTTGGGAACTGACTTTCCTCATGATCTCAACTGTAATTATAGCATCGAGAAAATGATTATTGGTGGCTAGAAAGCCTATTATGAGCTTGACAACAATTGTAAGTTGGTCGATATTTACATTTGTAGTAAAAGGAGGCTCCTCTTTGAGACCCTTGTCATCCCTGTTGTATTATACGAATGTGAAATTTCGGTTTGTAGTATATCGAGAGAGTCATGGAAGAAGATTGAGATGATTCAAAAGCAATTCATCACCTACAACCTTAAGATCAAGGGAAATACTCCCTATCCTATCCTCTTGATCGAATCTGGTTTGTCCCCCATTGAGAGTATGACTATGTTTAGATATTTGATGTATAAGAAGACGCTTAACAACATGGAATAAAAAAGGCTCCCTGAAATTGCTTCTAACTGTAGTCAAAACCTTCACTTTCGTCTCAAGCGTGGGTGGCATAAGGATGCCTAGTCCTATCTCAACCATTGGGGAATTAAGGAGGAGCTTAGCATGGGAAGCAAATATAATATCAGAAATACTATTAGCTCGAAGTTTAAGGACAAGTTGTGTGAGGATTAGGAGCTGGAAGGTAAAAGGAAGCTAAGATACTATAAGGAGGTGATCAACCCCACGCTTGATAATCGCTAAGATAAGAACTAATTCCCATGAGCTTCGGAGTGAGACCGAGCGGTGGTCTATCCCTAAGACCCCTTGGAACGATAGAATCTATCCTATTTGCGATTCTAAGTAGATGGAAGATGAAAATCACTTCCTTTTAGACTGCCCCACTCTTTCATTCACTCTCAATTCTTTACCATCTGCCACACTTCCAATCTTCGTGACCTATTAAGTGAACCCACCTATATCGACCTTGGAACACTTATTTCCCTTCCCTTCGACCATAGAAACAAGATTTTGAAGAATCAAACTTAGATTCTTTCTCCCATCTTTAAATCCGATAAACTACATTGTTTTTAACAGACAGTAACCATCATCATCATCATTTTTATATACACATTTAATGAAATATTATTTTTAACTATTCCTTTCTTTATATATAAATTTAATATAAATACTTTTAATTAAAAATGAGTATTAATATATTTTATTCATAAATGATATTAATTTTCTTTTAACTCTAACCTATTTAACATCGTATTAAGCCCAATATAAAAATATTTTCCCTTGAAAAAAGTACGGAAAAAGATTGTCCTTGTAAAAAGACTAATAACTTGATACTATCTGCCACCTATCATTTCGGTATAAAGATGATATCATTTCGGTGTAAAGATGACGTGAGGAATGATAATCGTTAATTTATTAAATATGGTTGTCCTTGAAAAGACCTGAGGAATCATAATTGTTGACAATCAATTTATTAAAAATGGCTGCCCTTCAAAGAAGACTGACAGCTCGATGAATCACGAATCACGATTAAAGTACGCATAAGGAGTGGAATTTATATATTTTATTTCATCGTAATTAATCGATGAAAGACTTTGCATGAAGAGTGGAATATACGCCATTAAGTTAAAATAAATCATGTGTGACGTTGGAAAGCAAATTAAGGCCGAACGACCTTGGTGACCATTACAGCATTTTGTACCAAGCATATAATTATTATTTATATATAAATTATACTTGGCTTTGAAATAATGGAATAAAAAATTTAAAAAATTAAAAAATATTTATATAAAAGAATATTAAATAAAATATTGTGCAAAAATAATGGAATAGAAAATAAAAATAAATAAAACAATATTTATATAAAAGAATATTAAATAAAATATTTAAAAATTATATGGTACATCACAATAAAAAAAGATTGTGCAAATTGATATAATTAGAGTACACATGTTATTTTTATTTTCAAATTTTTATTTTATAAATTATTTTTGTGTGTGACAATTTGAAAATAAACACTCATAAAAATTGTCAATTTAAACAATTAAAAAATAATATTTTTAGATTTCAAAAATTAAATTCAATGTTTATTGGACCATAAAGTCATTACAATATAAAGTGACAAAATATGAATGCTTATTTGACTATAAAGCGATTACAATATAACGTGTCTATCAAACATATATAGTAAAAACGTAATTGGAACAAAATAAAAATAAAATAGACAAAAGTACTTTTAGGCCTTCGAATTGGAGGTAATGTGAGGGAATATAATCGTACACTCAACATATTATGGAATGTGTTTTTTGTTGTTCTTTCCTCGAACGTGTATGTCGTCCAAGTATGCTTAGCTAACCATTATATGGTTGAAAATAGATCTATATTTATGTCGAAATGCGTTCTCTTCGCTAGTTTGGGGTGAGAAATACTATTTACCCCAGTTAATGAGAAGCATTTCTTATCGCCCTTCCAGCCAATAAAATTTGGACATGTGGCACTTCCTCGAACAAATGAAAATCCTCCATTTGGACTTGGCCTCTCTAGCGACAATTTTCTAGACTTAACACCTAGACAGTTTCTTTACCAGTTGTTACATGACACTTATGCAAAGCCCTTGGCAGTACTCATTTTGCCATACCAGGCCCTTGACAGTACCCATTTTTCCGTACCAGGAGACTTCAACACAATCCGATGAAGGAGAGATTTTTCTATGCCAATAACTGCTGGGAGACTTCAACGAAGTTCGAGGAGGGAGAGTTAAAGATAATGTAGTACTTCCATACGAAATTTCTCTATGGCCATGCCTTTTCATGGCTCCCCTCTCTTGTTGTTGTACCCTTCTCCTTCTACCTTGGAAATCTAACCCCTTTAATGATACTCCCCATTCATTTGCATTCACCTTCTTTGCAGCACGTCACTTTGTTCCCCTGCTCATATATTCCAACCGCCCTCTCTTGACTTCCATTTGTTTCAGTACCTGCCAATTGGACTTGTAGCCTCAACGACATGCCTACGTCCACCTTGCAACCTCAACGACTTTCTGACTTCTAGCTTGAAGGACTTACAATTAATTTGTTGAGTGAAAATAATGGGTAAGCTGCGACTTGTCTTCCTCCGCTAACAACTATTTTAAAGTGTTGGGACTTCTCTTCCTTTGCGTCGCATATGTGACTTAATTCTTCAGCTGAAGAAATGAAGGAAAATGTTTTATTTCCACTCACATAAGATTTTCTATTATGCTTGTGACAAATCCTTCCAAAATTATGTTATTGATTTTCAGTTGTGCCACTTGCGTACAAGAATCAGCCAGTTTGGTCATTCAACAAAACTTCATTGAATCAAAATAGCACCTTCTTTTAACAAGACTACCGCATTGCCATGGAGACATCGTTAACTGGCAATGCTCTTTCTTCTCTTTTCGTTGGTGTTTCCGTCCTGCAACCAACCCTCCAGGTCATTGCACTTGAACATATATGTTATGATCAGACTGTGACGCCTCGCTACCGTGTTTCCCTTTCTGATGGTGCTCACAAACATACCATTCTGCTCCCTTCTTCGTATACTGGCCTTGCACAAAATGGGGACTTGCAAATAGGCTCCACTGTTCTCCTCAAAAGAATCTCATGCACGTATGTGCATCAATCCATATACGTTGCATAAAAACCACCCCCCTCCCCCTCCCTTTTATGATTATCCTCTTATGTCCCTTTTTTATTTCTTCTTCTCATTCCTAAATTTTTACTTCCCCTCTTCGTTGATACAATGCTCCTTCTTGCAAGTCGCTTTGTGTCATCGAGCTCCAGATAGTCCAACGTGTTGCACCATTGGTTGACGAGCCATCCCCTCTTATTCTCTCCGATGAAAAAATGCTCCAAGCCACCTCATCCTCCTCTCCCGCCTCTCCCTTTTCATCACCACCCTCCCTTGAAAATCACACGTTGTACTCCCAAGACTCCACCCCAACATCTACAACTTCTCTCCCATTTAAAGCACTCTCCCCTACCTAAAAATCTTGGTCCATCCAAGGCAGAGTGCTTTCAAAAACACCCCTTCGTGAATATAGCAATGTACGTGGCACTGGAAACTCGCTAGGGTTTAACCATGTCGACCGCGACGGTGATCAAATCCACATTTTCACCTTCAATGACTTGGCAGAATCCCTACATGCTCTCATTCAAGTTGGCGACATCTACAATGTTGCGAATGACACCATAAAGGTCCCCAACCCTTCCTATAACCATCTAAGATGACCGTTCGAAATCCTCCTCTTCTCTTCATCAATAGTGTCTCAACTCTTTGATGATGACCTTACAATACCTTCTGATTGTTGA
>JAXQQM020088545.1:0-31835 GCA_034641835.2 Pinus albicaulis
TCCTGGTACAGCAGGAAGCAGAGATCCGTGGCACTCAGTTCAGCAGAGGCCGAGTACATGGCAGCAAGCTTGGCTGCATGTGAGGCTATTTGGATGAGGAAGATCCTCGCAGGGTTGTTCAGGTTGCATTTGGAGCCTACAGTGATCTACTGTGATAACCAAAGCTGCATCAAGCTCTCGGCTAATCCAGTATTTCATGATAGGTCCAAACATATCGACATCAGGTACCATCATATCAGAGATTGTGTTCAACGGAGAATCATGATGCTTTCATATGTTCCCACGGAGGATCAGGATGTCGACATCCTGACGAAGGCGCTCACCAGGAGCAAGTTCGAATTCCACAGAGGCAGGATAGGGATTGTAGATAATCCATATCTTGCTAAGAGGGAGTGTTGAAAATGCAGTAAGATGATGGAGCTTAGTGAAATGAAGTCACCTTCACTAAGTGGGCCCGCAGGCAAATTCTGGCGCAAAATCTATTTTTAGACTATGTCTATTTTTAGACATATGGAGCATGGTTCGGGGATTCCAGTTTGAGATTCTTGAAGTATGTGTCATGTTGGTAAAAATAGATGAGACTCTATTTTGAGGTCAAAGAGGTCGAAGTCTATTTTTAGACTGCCTCTCCTTAAAACAGGGAAGTCAAATATTATTTACCCTTAATAATATTTAGACTATAAACAGCAGTTTACTCTATTGGAGCACTTCAGTTCGAGCTACAGAAGTGGCTCATGCATCTGACAGAGGAATCACGTGGTTCCCGAGGGTTTGATGGCATCATGCATGGTTGACTTCAGTTGGACTTCAGTGGTAGAAGTTTGGAGGAGTTAATGAGACAGCTAGTGGAGTTGTGTTCTGTTTATTTTAGTTGAACTGGTTGAGATTAGTTTAACTAGCTAATCAATTATTTATGAGTGGAGTGAATTAAATATTATTTAATTCATTAATTAGTAACTCATTATTCAACTCAAGAACACATCAGTTCACTACAGTGCATGATCAGTTCAGTGGAGACCGGTGAAAGAGGTAGATGAAAGGGTGGAGTTAGCTATCAGTTGTGACTATACTGTTGCTATTTGCAACACACAGATAGGTGGAGTAAGCCCATGAGGATTGCGCAGTTCAGGCTGGTGGTTTATCTATATAAAGAGGCCATCCCATAACATTGAAACAGGCAATAGAGGCAAGGCAATTGGCGGTGAGTTTTGAACCAGTAACCTGTTCAAAACTGAGCTAGATTGTGGGTAACTGTATGAGAAAGTACTAAGTACTTGTGAGGAGTATTGTACTGAGTTTGTTACTTGATTTCTCCATTATAATATACACAATAGCTGCGGGTTTTTCAGCTATAAGCTTTCCCCATACATACTGTGTTAATGTGTATGATGATTTGATGTGTTATCGCTTGATTTTATTTCCGCATGTTTGATGATATGAGTGGAAGAGATTATGTGTTGCATATAAATTCGAATTGTATGTGATCAGGATAGTCTCGGTGGATAATTAATCATTATTCAGCAAATTTCTACAAGGGTTTCATTGTTTTGTAGGTTGCAACAAGTGGAGACTAGATCTGGGTCATTTCATTGCTCATTTTCAGTAGAGGAGGCTTCCTTTCCATTGGGAGGACAGTAAGGAAGGCCCTTGGGAAATTTTTTAGATATTGGCATCAGGCCAACTATTTATTTATCCCTATAGCATAGTTTACTTCCATATCTGCATTATTTCTGTAGGAGGAGTTACAGGGTGGATTGGCACACCATTTGGAGAGTTGATTTTCTAGTGAAGGGGATCCACCTTTCACTTAGAGGATCTATTGGAGGAGGCTATTGTATTGATCATATCAGATCACCCACACTTTCTAGATCTATATTTTGTAGTGGATATTCAGCATTAGGGCCTAGATCCCCATCTTGTACATGGTGTTTTGTTGAAAACCCTTAAGGGGTTCTTCAAAGGAGGTTGTATAGTGCTCAAATTTGTAATAGATCTATATTTTGAGGCACATATCAGCCCTAGATCTGATGTATAATCATTTTCTGTAGTAGAGATTTTAAAAAAGTGATGTAATAGACTTCCAACTCTTTATATATAGTAGCAGCACCCCTTTGAGGGATTTTGTCAATTGGAGGCTTCTTCTTTCTTATTGTCTATTTTATGGCCCATTATTTATGCATGTTTTGCTGCTGTTATAACATATGAAAGGTATCCATATTGGCCTATTTCTTTTATATGATGATTTACACTATTGTTCCAGCATTTTGCACTATATTCCTACTTTTCCCATTTGGGAATATTACAGTGGCATCAGAGCATAATCTTGGCATAACATGTGCATCTTGAAAAGCCTATGTCATCTGAAGAAGGAAAACCCCTTATTGATAAAGAGAAGAGGTATCAAAGAAGAAGACACCGGAAGTTTGATTATACAAATGACAAAGAGGACAAGGGTAAAACCACATTATCTGGAGGTGCAGATGAAGCCTGAAGGAGTTCTCTAAGATCCTTCTTAGAGCCATGCAAGACATTGCTAGAGAGATAAAATAAATGAGGATGGATAGATATAAGGAATCCCCTAAAGGATTTCATCATGGTGAAGTCTCTGACATGTCTCATCACTGGAATGATCAACCAATGCAACAACCACAAGTTTCCCAATGCTTTACAATGCCTACATTCTTGGGTGTGGGAAATGAAGGGTTTCAAGAGCAAGAATCCCTTGAAGACTATTTTATAGAGTATGAGTCTCAAACTCAGAGATTCAAGGACCACTTGAGTTTCAAGAATTTTTTCAAATCAAGGACAATAGAAGACCAAGGCATCACAATAGAAGTGGTGGATTCATTCAGAATCATGATCTACACCGCACAATGGGCATATTTTTCTTACCCAACTTTGATGGGTCATCCAAGTGAAATGCCAAATCATGGGTAGAGAAACTTGACATCCACTTCTAGTTGAACAAGGTTCCAGAAATGGAGGCCATTAAGATTGCAGTGCTGCACCTTGAGGGTGAAGCACATGATTGGTGGTTCCATGGCTTGTCTACATTGGGTCATGCCAATGTGACTGCATATTCAGAGTTCACTAGGATGCTGGTGGAAAGATTTGATAGAAGAGATCCTGAAGCACCATTCATGAGCCTTGCAAAACTAAAACAATCAGGTAATCCAGAAACTTAAATCTCTAAATTTTTAAGACTTTCTGTTATGGTTCCTGATTTATCTGCAACAAGAAGGGTGTATATGTTCATTGATGGGTTAGATGAACCTCTTCATGGGTTGGTTAAGTCCACCAAGCCCAATACCCTTCAAGATGCCATTGAAAGGGCAAGATATCTTCAAGATTCCTTGCCAAAAGCAAAGGAAAAATTTCATCATAAGCCCTCTTTCCCATCAAAGGGAAAAGAAGAGAAGGCTCCTCTTTCAAAGGAGAGCCAAAATAAAAACCCTCTTGATGATGATGTCTGAAGAGATTTGAGGAGGAGGAAGCTTTACTTCACATGCCAAGAATCTTGGGCACCCAGAAATAGATGTGTAGAAAGAAAGGCACACTACATAGATGTCTTCTCAGATGATGAGGAGGAAGAAGAAGATGAACCAAGGAGAGGTCACAGTGTTGACACAACAGGAGATGAATCAACACCATCAGGAGATGGGAATGGGGAATTTTCTCCAATTGGATGGGCTCTTGCATCATTGAGAGGAGTACTTAAGTACTTGACCTTGAGGGTCCAAGGTTCCATTTTAAATCAGAGGGTTTCTATTTTGGTTGATAGTGGGGCTACCCACAATGTTATTGATGCCCAACTAGTGCAAAGGAGGGCAATACCCACTGATTCTTTTGAGGGATTTTCTGTTTTGGTCCCAAGAGATAGAACCATGAAATTCATGCATTATGTTCCATCCTTATCAGTCACCATGGGAACATATACATTGACTGATCACTTCTTTTTGGTTGACATATCTGACACCAATGTGATATTGGGTGTTCAATGGTTGATTACTTTGGGGAAAGTCACCACTGATTGGGAGACTTTGCAGATGGAATGGGTGGATAGAAAGAGTGGAAAAAATAAAATTATTAAAGGCATGCACACATATACCTCACATACAACTTCAACACAGAAATCAGAGATGGATTTGTGCAGTGGAAGTAAGGACCTAACAATCGCATCTATTATGTTCATGAGATTGGTGCATGGTACATTATTATTTAGTGGCAAACAACCTGGGAGGCCACCTGATCCAGATTTGGTGAGAGATGTCTCACAACATGATGCTACAAGCTTAGATCCGCGAGGGATGGGAGCATTAGAAGACCATGATACAACACTGAGAGTCTTGGGTAGACTCAAGGAGGAGGGAGGCATTCTCCTAGCATCATCATTACCCACTCTCATTTCAGATTCTGCACTGTGGGGGGAGAAGCATGGAAGGAATGACCTTCCAACATATAACTTTGGCATGGGAGATGTCAAGGAGGGGAGAAACCATATGAAATATGTTCTTTGTGATAGATTATCAGCGTTTTCACTGTGGAATATTGATCCATATTGGAGATCCCAACTGTTGGTGGATTATTCCAAGGATCTTTTCACATGCATGATACTTGATGACCAACTAAATGAAGAGGGATATTCAGTCCAAGAAGGAGTAATCTAATATCATGGTAGGATCTTCTTATCTAGATCCTCCAAGCTCAAGGAGAAGTTGCTACAAAGGGCCTATGAAGATTTATTTTCTAGTCATACTTATTCCATGAGGTTCTACAACACTATCATGGAGAGCTACACTTGGGAAGGCTTTGAAGAAGAATTATATCAGCATTTTCAAAGATGCATGAACCATGTGGAGTTGGATGAGAGAAATGAATCAATGAAGGAGTTATTTCAGCCACCTCTTTCCTCTTTTGGAATAAGAGGGGATATATTTATGCACCAATCCATTTGTATGAGGAGAAATTTTGGTAAAGAACATGCTCATGTACATAATGTTTCATTTGATGATTATTTGCATTCTTTTACCATGTATATGCAGGACATAGATCCAAGGAGGAGAATTATTACATATAAATACATGGCCAACTTTTGGCCATAAACATTTCTGAACATGGCCACTCCCTTGGAGGACAAAGGGAGATTTTGTTTCATTGTGGGTGCATTCCAAAAGCACCAAACATATCTCACACTTTCAGCCATGGTGAGAAGACTTGGGCAGCAAGTAAGTGGTGGGGAAACCACTTACCATATCAATATCTGATGTAGTCAGGAGATTTACTGTGCTGGTTCCACATGTAGGACTATGACTCACCTCAATTTGTAGAAATTTTTGTTTGTATGTACTTAGTTTTGATCCCATACATTGATGATGTGCTTATACTTTTTATGGGAATGTTTGGAGGGAGGATGGGAGGAATGTATGTGCCCTATGGGAGAGAGATTCTCCATGTTAATTATGCTACATGTTTTAGGGAGAACATTGGGAAAGCCATGTTTGTTTCATTTGAACTATTGTCTCCTTGTGGGATGGATTATTTGCATCTCATGAGAAATTTGGAGGAGCAATTCATGGAGGGATGGATTGGTGAACACTTAGCTTATGAGGGAAGATTATCACATGGTTGTGTCACCAATGGAGGAGGAGAAGAGTTGCAACACTCACCTTGTCAGTTGCTTAAGGACAAGAAACATTTAGGAAGGGAGGATTGTAATATTCCCAATTAGTCATGAGCTAGTTGGAATATTAAATTTTGTTTTGCTGATTTTTTTTATGAATAAGAGCACAATGGAGGTCCAAAATTCTCCTTAATAATGAATAAATAAATGCCAATGTGAAAGAAATAGATCTTGGCAGCTTAATTGAGCACCCTTTGGTGTGAAAAGGGGCTGCAACACCTTGACTGGGTCAACTTTGACCAAATCAGCAACGTTGTCATGGAGGAGTGGTCATCAATGAAAGACAACACAGTTTTAGATGGAGATGCTTTGTGTGGAAGTAGTGCCATTATTGGATGGGGCTTAGGGTTTTCAAGCTCATATCTTATTTAAGGAAGAGGATGGTAACCATATTCATTATGTCTATGTATATTGATATTTCTGAATATATGGTCTATTTAGACATATATCTTTCTCTTGTTGTTTAGCTGAGATAGAGTGATGTTTAGCACAGGCTGTTCCTAATCAGGAATCCCACCTCTTCCATTGAGAAGCTCTTGTAGGAGTCTTGTACTACATTCTCCACTATTAGGCTTAAGTCCAAGCTTCTTATTTCATCTACAATGTAGATCTTGTTGAGGGTTTGGTTGTTTTGCAGGTTCCAACAAGTGGAGACTAGATCTGGGTCATTTCATTGCTCATTTTCAGTGGAGGAGGATTCCTTTCCATTGGGAGGACAGTAAGGAATGCCCTTGAGCATATTTTCATATCTTAGCATCAGAAAAACTATTTATTTATCCCTACAGCACAGTTTACTTCCAAATTTGTGTTATTTCTGTAGGAGGAGTTACAGGGTGGATTGGCACACCATTTGGAGAGTTGATTTTCTAGTGAAGGGGATCTGCCTTTCACTTAGAGGATATATTGGAGGAGGCTATTGTATTGATCATATCAGATTGGCCACACTTTCTAGATCTATATTTTGCAGTGGATCTTTAGCCTTAGGGCCTAGATCCCCATATTGTACATGGTGTTTTGCTGAAAACCCTTAAGGGGTTCTTCAAAGGAGGTTATATAGTGCTCAGATCTGTAATAGATCTATCTTTTGAGGTACATATCAACCCTAGATCTGATGTATAATCATTTTCTATAGCAGAGCTTTTAAAATAACGCTGTAATAGACTTCCATCTCTTTATATATAGTAGCAGCACCTCTTTAAGGGATTTTGTCCATTGTAGGGTTGCTCTTTCTTATTGTCTATCTTATGGCCCATTATTTATGCATATTTTGTTGTTGTTATAACATATGAAAGGTCTCCATATTGGCCTCTTAATTTTATATGATGATTTACACTATTGTTCCAACATTTTTCACTATATTCTTGCTTTTCCCATTTGGGAATATTACAACATTCATGCTTGGAATATGGCACGAGGGTGATTGGATGAAGGAGATTTGGCTCAGCCAATCTATGGTCAGGTGGACCATGGAAGTCCCATCTCCAGTTAGTTTTTACATTCATTAATGAAGAGTTCATTCCTTTAGCATGAAGTATGAAAATGTACTAGTTTATGTATGGATTTTATTGATGTTATATCCATTCTATTTCTGTTGTTATTGTGCTGGTTATAAGCATGTATTCGATCAATGATGATGTATGGATATATCCATTTTTTTACCTGTAAATGAATACACAATGTGTCTATGGTAAAATAGACTGTATTGTAGCTTATGATTTAGGGGAGAAATGCTTCTTAGAGATTCTTAGATAAGTAAGAGACCCCCATGTTTAAATCTGTTTTTTATATCTGTAGATGCAATGTTTGTGACATGTTTGAAGAAATACCTATCATGGCTAGGAGGGGTACAGCTGAGTTCCTAATGATGTGATTGATTTTGTACCTTTAATTTTAATATTATTCATCATCCCCTACAATTTCATGAAGTTCTAGGTAGTGACCTAAGCTCCGGAGCTAAAAAGGTGGCATAAATCCTGGAGTTGCAGGCACATAACTGACCAAATCGGGCCCTAGCCACTACCTTTCCTTGGCATGCCCACGACTATAGGATTTTAGTCGCTACTTGACTTAGCATGCCCATGGCTAAGGCTCAAATTGGACAAAAATTTAGTCTCCCTCAGGGTTCAGGGGCCTATAAGGTTGGGTTACCTCCTGAGGATGTTTTTGATGTTATGTAAGGTGTGTTTGTATTGTTTCCACTGGTTCCACTTCCTTACGGCCATGTAGGAGGTTGAATATCATATTATTAGCCTCTTGTCGCATGTTTACCCTAGTTGACTAATTACTTGGGTAGATGTGGAAAGAGGGTGTTACATCAATCCACCGAGACAATTTTTTTTGTCATCTTCTATCATCGAATTCTTTGTCTCCTGGGCCCATCTCCCCGGCCATTTACAATGGATCTCTTTTCAAACTCGTCGTGGTAAGAGCCTCAAGTTACATGTACTCTAGGGTCCACCATGTATACCACCTATACTTCTCATCCATGTGAAAATCATTGATAGATCTCACATGACACCTATTTTTATCCCACTTGGCCACATGAAAACACTAAAAATGTGTGCCATGTTTCATCCTCTGATGGGTCCATGCCATGTTGATGTCATGCTGTCGTTGTGGATCCTTCATCGAATAAGATCATGCCAAGTTTCTTTTGGTGATTTTTACCTATTGTCAAGGCTCCATGTCATCATACAGAGGTAGGGGATGAACACTTTGGTTTTCCATTGATTTCATTTTAAAATTTGGTGACAGTAGATGAGAACATTCATGTTTCCTCAGAGTTGTCTCCTTAGAAATAAAACTTCAAGTTGTAAAGGAAACAACCAGGGTTACATGTCATGTGGGGTCCCCCTCTCTCTAATCACTTATCGCATCTGACCACATTGATCCAGGTGGATATTAGTAGCCACCCACCTATTCCATGTAGAAATCTAGTCAGCTTCATCAGTTTCCTTGTTTATAGTAGCATTTACTATTTTTAGAAGTTTTTTGGGTCCTAAAATTCTGGAGCAGTTTTAACCTCGTAAATAGTGTTTTTTTGAGGTCCATAAAAGGCCCATAACCGGAGGTAGGGACCCATTACAAATCCTGTAGTAATCATAGAGATCATTCTAAAAATATATCGTATACCCCAAATGGAGATAATATGACCAAGTTACGACCTCAGGAACCTTGCTGCCCAACTAACCGAAATGGGGCCCACAAAATCTTTGCATTCCATCTCCTGGGGTTAGGGTTTTGGTTTTTTTAGGGTTTTCCCATGCTTTTAAATAATTGAAAGGCCTTTGAGCCTCATTTTAACATAGTTCATAGGCATGTGGCCACCACATATCTTCTCATAGATAAGATACCATCGCCAGAGCTAGTTTATTCCCATTCTGTCTGTAAGGTTATTTCAGTTATTTGATATTAATGAAATGAAGTATATTTTATATTTCATCTCTGTGTTTATTTTTATTTTTTTATTTTATTGTGTTCTTGCATCAATTTGGATCAGTGGATCATAGTGATCTACTCTTTCTCCATCTTTCTTTGCATGCCCCCAAAAGGATCAGGGTATAAGGAGTTAGGGCTCGATCTAGTTGAAACTTTGCAAGATCGGCCTCACAAACACAAATGACCTCCCATGGCGGATGAAAAGAAAGATGAGGGAGTAGGAGATCCTATCAAAATATTGCTCAAGGAGGCCCTCGAGAAACAAAGGAACGTGATGAGGGATAACTTTTCCCAAATCCTTCGACGACTACCCAGTGGAGATGCATCTTCATCTGGAAGCCACTCTGGAGGCAACACTCTTTTTAAGGTACAAGTTAACTTTGACATCCCCATATTTGAGGGCCAAATAGGTGTAAATATCATAGATTGATGGCTAAATCTATTAGAAGGATATTTTTCGGTTTATTAATTTTCCAATTGGGAAAATATTACTTTTGCACTGCTCAAACCCTCCCCCCATGCCAAGGGCTGGTGGGAAACCTACTATGAGCAAAAGGACGAGGGGGAATCCTCCCTGTTCTCGGCCGCACCCACTTGGAATTATTTTCGAGACGGCATCAAGGAACAATACTACCCCGTGGGGAGCTTTGAGGACAAGTACATACAATGGACTACACTGTGGGAGAAAAGGGATCAATATGTGCATGAGCTGATGAATATGTGCCATACATTGCACACAAAGTTGGGTATCAAATATTTGGAGAAAAATTTGGTGCTTAAGTACCATAGTTGTATATACATATACATCCAAGAGGAAATGGAGTTCCTCGACATATCCTCGCTTGGTGGAACATACCGGTATGCTATTAAGATTGAGCAAAAATTCAAATAGAAGAAGCAAGACTTTGGATCTGTGAATCAGAAGCAAGGGAAAGGCACCACAAAACCATAGAAAAAAGTACAAGGCCAAGCTGGGGTGGCCCAGGACAAATTGTCAAAGCCGCAAGCAGAGAAAAACACCATGATGCCAAATAAGTACACGGGAAAGTGGTGTGAGTTCCATAAGAGCTCCACTCACAATACAAGTGAGTTTTGGGCCAAGAAATCACTGGTGGCCGAGCTAAAGGCTTCTGAATTAGATGCGTATTCAGACTCTAAGTCAAAACCTGACAAGGGGAATGACAAAGGGAAGAAGATTATTTATGCGGAGCCCAGTGCCACTGTTTCCACCACCAAGATCTAGAAGGAAGAACCTGAATATCCCGAGGAGGGGGAGCGCCTATTCCATTCCCAGATTTGTGTGAAGAGTTTCCCCGCTATAGTTCATTATCGATAGAGGGAGCCAAAAGAACCTCATTTTAGTAGAGTTTGTGAAGCGGCTAGGTTTGCCGATCACAACACACCCACAACCATACACCATTGGGTGGCTTCACCAAGGATGGGATCTCCACGTCATCTAGTGGCGTCACCTTCCCTACAACATCAAGCCTTTAATGGATGAGGTATTATGTGATGTTTCTCCTATTGAATTTTTTGATTTATTATTATCTCAACCATACTTGTGGAAGAAACATGTTTTGTATGAGTCTCAACCTCGTGTTGTTATTGTTAATTTGGGTAACAAGTTTTACATGATACTAGAGGTAGCACCACCTACTGCCATCTCTTTGATCACTGCGAAGAAGTGCAATAAGATCATTTCCCAAACTCGGAAAATTGTTTTCCTTATGATATGACTTCAGGGCAAGAAGAATATTGTGGCCATGATCTCCAGATAGGGCTCCTCCACATGACAACAACAGATGGTCAAGGTCATGGAGGAGTAAGGGGACATATTCACCTCACCTACAGGGGTTCCTCTGCACCGTCAATTCAAGAACTCCATATATCTAACCCAATATGCATAACTACCCAATGGACCAATCTATTGGCGCTCAGTTCTATAACGGCGAAATAAAGAGGCAGATTCAGGAGTTGCTATAGAAAGGCCACATCCATCTGATTTCATCGCCCTGTGGGAGCATGATCGTGTTGGTGTAGAAGAAGGATGGGACTTGTAGTCTATGTATTGAATATCGGGCACTGAAAAAGATCACTGTCCATAATAGATATTTGATCCCACAGATTGATGACCTTTTGGACCAACTCGAGGGGGCCAAATATTTCAACAATATTGACTTGAACTTCAAGTATCACCAGGTACCAATCGAACCCTCTGATGTGTGGAATACTGACTTCAAAGAAAATGAGGGCCTTTTTGAATGGTTGGTCATGCCTTTCGAGTTGAGGAATGCTCCCACAACCTTCATGAGGTTGATGGATGAAATCTTGCGACCATTCACTAACTCATTTGTGGTGGTGTATTTGGACGACATCATGATCTACATCTAGAGTTGGGAAGATCACCTCCACCACATTTGACAGGTCCTCCAAACACTGTAGCAAAACAAGTTGTGTGCCAATTTGGAGAAATGCACTTTTGGCATGACCGAGGTTCAATATCTGGGGTACATTATTGATGAGAGGGGGGTGCATGTGGACCCAGCCAAGATCCAGTTCATTTGGGAATGGCCAGCACCAACCACTCTAACATAGCTCTGCAACTTTTTGGGTTTCACCAATTTCTACCATAAGTTCTTATTGGGGTTCTCTCATATCGCTTGGCATTTGAGTCAAGTCACCAAGGGAGGAGCAAAATAAAAATTATTTTAGTTCGAATCTCAACAGAAGGCATTCCCAGAGTTGAAGCATCACCTCTTCTCTACACCAATACTCACATTAATAGACTTGCAACAACCATTTGAGATCGAGACATATGCCTTTGAATATGCTATTGGAGTAGTACTTACTCAGGAGGGGCATCCAGTGGCATATCACAGTGAGACACTTTCAGAAACAGTCTAAAAGTATCCCACCTATGAAAATATATTTATTCCATTTTGAAGGTATGTCAACAATGAAAGCATTACATTTTGGGAAGGAAACGATCATCCACACTGATCGTGGACGTCTGCAGTTCATACAGACACAAAGGAATTTGCAGAATGATCACTGGTGAGCCTTGGTATTGCACCAAGAATGCTGCAACTCCCAGGGGTTTCCCTACTTTACTTTATCAACCCGAGGTTCTTATAAACTTTGAGGTGACAGTGTTATATACACAACAGATGCATTTTTCTCATGTCATCCTCTTCTGCTTCACGAAAGGGTGTTATTTCTTAAATTATGAGAAAAACTGGAAAGTAAATTGTTGGAAGGAAATGACAGAAAGGAAATTGAACTAAATTGCTGGAAAGGAATGCTAAGAATGAAACTAATTTTATTTTCAGAAAAAAAGATAGCAGAAAGGAAATTAATTCTAAACCACACTTAACTTGGCCAAACGGCTAAATGCACACCTATCGTATGATCTATCTACCATACTCCTATCCATGCAACTAGACTATCCATGCCTTAATTTTAATTAAAAATAATTAATTTGTCGCTTAGAGGGAAGAAAAAGGGCTAAGAGGGCTAATGGGGGGTTTAACACATGAAATGAGGTTTGGAAGTGGAAAGAGGGGGTTAAACCCTTAGAAAACTTTATGATAACGTCAAAAATGGCTTTGGAGTAGAGAAAGGGGGTTAAACCCATAGGAAACCTTATTATAACACAAGAAATGACTTCAGAGTGAGAAGAACTCAGAAATGCAATGGTGGAATGCGATGGATAGAAAAAGTTGTGATGTGCGATGTTGCAATCGCAACTTCGAAAGTTTAAATGGATGGTAGTAAGCACTTAACATAATGAACTAAATTGTGTGCAGTGCGAAGTGCGAAGAGTGATGTGGCGGGTCACGAATTGCAATATCGCAAGTTTACAAGGATAACGGTAAGTATTAATGGAAGTAAACTAAATGGTGCGCAGTGCGAAGTGCGAAAAGTGATGTGGCGGGTCGCGAATCACAATATTGCAAGTTTACAAGGATAGTGGTAAGAATTGACAGGAATAAACTAAAATGTGCGAAGTGTGATTTGTGTAGCAGTAAAGGTTGCGAGCGGCGATTTGTGATGTGATAAGTTCCGTGGGATGCGATTTGTGATGTGGTACGCTCCGCGGGATGCAATGTGCGATGGGGATGACATGGCGATGGAAAAAGCTAAGAGTTGCGATTTTTGATTTCACAATCACAAAGAATGAGCGGTGAGTGTTAATGGTAGAAGGTAACCAGTGCGAAGTGCGATTTGCGATTTTGCAATATTGCAATCGTAAGGAATGGGCGATAAGTGTTAAGGTAATTGTTAAATGTTTCGACTGCGAAGTGCAATGTACGATGGTGGGAGTCTCGAGGAGTAAAGGCAGAGGTTTGGTTTTCAAAGGTTCTGTATGGTTTTTCTTGTGTTTTTCATAAAAAGGGTAAGGCAGTCGTGAACGGAGAAAAACAGAGAAGTAAGGCTAAAGAGCTTAAGGGTGTTCGAAAGAAGGTAAGTGCAACGCTAAGGTGAGAAGTAAAGGAGGGAAATGGAAGCGTAAGAGTAGTGCTCAGAAGTGAAGCACACCTGCGGATTCATGTACGGGAAATAGACAGAAATGCGAGATGAAATAGTGAAGGAAAGGCTTGGACTTGGTAATACAAATTCTTCCCCGAAATCAAACAGAAAGCAATTTTGGCATGTGGGAAGGTCTGCCCCTGTTAGAAAATTATATATATTACGGAGCAATGCAACACATAAAATATGTGGAAGAAACAAGAACACAAAACACATAAAAACCAGAGAGACATAGATATACGTGGTTCACCCAATTTGGGCTACATGCACCCCGAACAACCAGTCCTTCCTTTTTATTATCTAGCAAAATGAAGAGACACAACCTATAACAGATTCAATGTAATATCCTATGTTCTCTCTCACATTCTCCCTATCTGTTTCTCGCTCTGAGAATACACATACAATACACATCCGCAATATAATACCCTCATACAAAGCGAGGGGTTGCCTTCTAGGGCAAAAAACCCTAAACTAAACATAACTTCTACCGTCAGATCATTCGCCTAATGAACGACCCAGATTGACTAGAAATTACTATACTTTTACAAGGCAATTTTACATCTATTTTTAGCTTCGGGGGCGCTACACCCGAAACCCCCCGCCAGGGGTGGGGGCTCCATAAAGTCGCAGCCACCCCCCCTAGACCCCCCAAGAAACATTTAATTACGGGTGGCATTGCCGCCCCCATTAAGGTACAGGGGTCCAACGCTGTGATACAAAATAAGCAAGATAATCAGGCTCCACACCCAACAATCTCCCACTTGGAGACTGATTGTAGCAACTCCACCGCTACTTCATTTGCTGGACAATGAATCCTCTTTGGACCTGGCTGTTTCTCATCTTCATCGTCATTCTTGAAGACCAATTGAAACTGAGCATATTCTCAGTTTCTCCATGGTTACAACTTTTGTTAGCATATCTGCAGGATTTTGGCTAGTGTGTATCTTTTCCAGCTTCAACTTTCCATCTTCCAATACTGACCATATGAAATGGTACTTGAGATGTATGTGTTTAGTACTGGAATGAAATGCTGAGTTCTTTGCAAGATGAATGGCACTTTGGCTATCATTTTATAACGTGCCCATATCATGCTTCTTACCCAATTCATCCATAAACCTTTGTAACCAAATCATTTCTTTACTAGCCTCTGTAGAAGCAACATACTCTCCCTCTATTTTTGAAAGCGCAACAACACTTTGGATTTTTGAAACCCAACTAACAGCTGTTCCACCTAAAGTAAATACATATCCTGTAGTTCTCCTCCTGTTATCTTTGTCACCTGCCATATCTGCATCAACATATCCCTATAGAGAAATGTTTGAACCACCAATGCATAATGCTTGATTTGTGGTACCTCTCAAATATCTGAGAATCCATTTTACTGCTATCCAATGTTCTTTTCCTGGATTTTTCATGTACCTCCTTACAACTCCCACTGCATGTGCAATATTAGGCCTTGTGCATACCATTGGATACATTAAGCTTCCAACTGCTGATGCATATGGAACTTTAGACATATATTCCATTTCTTCTTGGGTCTTGGGGCACATCTCCTTACTAAATTTTAAAGGGCTAGCAAAATGTGTACTAACTAGTTTTTCATTTTGCATATTAAATCTTTTCAACACCTTTTGTATGTACTCATTCTGAGATAGTGTTAATTTGCGATTTTTCTTGTCTCTAGTTATTCTCATACCAAGGATTTTTTTTGCAGCTCCCAAATCCTTCATTGCAAATGACTTTGCCAATTTTATTTTCAAAACATTTATTTCCTACATGTTAGACCCTGCACCAAGCATGTCATCTACATACAATAACAATATAATATAGCTGCCATCATTTTGATTTTTTAGGTAAACACAATGATCAGAGTGACATCTAGTATAACCTTGTTCAGATATGAACTTGTCAAATTTTAGATACCATTGCCTTGGAGCCTGTTTTAAGCCATACAAGCTCTTCTTTAACCTACACACTAATTTTTATTTTCCTTTGACCTCATATCATTCTGGTTGCTCCATATAGATCTCTTCCTCTGAATCTCCATGGAGAAATGATGTCTTTACATCTAACTATTCAAGATGTAAATATTCTGCTTCTACAGGAATTAAAATAGTTATGATTGAAGTCATCTTAACAACAGGAGAAAATATTTCATAGAAATCAATACCTTTCTTTTGTGCAAACCCCTTTGTTAGCCCCCTATAAATTTTTTGACAAGCAAAGTAAGGGGCTAAGTTGTTTTTGAAGCCTTCAAGGAATGCATCTCCCCTGAAGAAACATCATCCTTGAATTATCATGTGCCTTTGCCTTTGATAAAATTCCCTCTGCTATCTCCCTTTATAAAGTCTCAATGATTGCAAAAGCTATGCTCCAGAAGGCCTACGTTTATCCCTTGAATCCCTGCAAAATATCACTTTTCAACCCTTTTTTCCCCTTTTTTAAACTCCCCCGTTTCACCCCCAAGATCCCTCCCCTAATCCTTCTAAACCTTCCCAAAATCACCCCGAAACCATGCACACACCCCTGGTGTAGTTTTATTTCCCCTTATTTCCCCTATCGTTACCCTTTGTTGGCCTGAAAATGTACTAAAAATGGGCCAAAAAACTATATTTTCCATAGGTATGGATCTTAGCCCCTTTCAGCCAGCCCCTTAACATTTTCCACCACGCGACCGCGGTGCTAGAACCAGCCACTAGCCCGAAATGCGCTTATCTCAAATATGTATCGAGCGCAGTATTAGCTGTCGATCTATACAGATCCGACGGTCGTCGCGTTCCCCACAACGTCCACTGTTCATCCCATCCTCTACTCCGATCGCAGATCCGATGTCCATTTAATCATTGATCCGACGGTCCAAAATGCATCTTCCCCGGTGGTCCCCGCCCGCGCACTACTCAGAAACCGCCGGTTTTCATCGCACCACTTTTGAAGGGTGGGCGGTTTTCCCCATTTCACAACGATTCCACTCATCAAATGACGCGTGGCAGCGGCACTATTTCAAAACCGCCCGCTCATCGCGCATTATCGTTTAGCACAAGACATGGAGCGATATACATATCAGTCGTCCGATTTGCGATCGCCCATCTAACGGTTGTCGCTCCACGAAGTTGCGCGGAGTTTAACCAGAGGCATACGTACCACTAGCCCACTGTCCATCGCCCTCCGTCGCGTCCCCAGCCGTCGATCTCCTCCTGAGATCGGACAGTCCAGATTCATTCACACGCCCGCCGTTGACCCCGTACCGCCACGTCATCATCCCACATGTCTCATTGTTTTTCTCGCCTGTCCCTATATTTATATTCCATTCATAAGTCAAAGTTTAATGTTTTTACGATTAAACTGTCTGTCACAATGCCTCCCCGTGCATTTCCTGCTGTTTCATGGTTTTCCTCCACGGTATTCGGTGCATTCATCGTCCACGTCCACTTTCATCGTCCCGGCTGCATCCACCACCTCCATACATGTTTTTTCTCAGCATATTTTCGTGTTTTGCAGGGTTTCAAGTGGCCATAAACCACCATAATTCATAGTCCCTGTCACAGTGACAGAGAAACAGGAAAATACCATTTGTAGGAGCTGGAATTATGAAGAAAGGGCCTGGGAATGAGCCATGACAGGACTTGCATTAAAAGAACAGGGTTTGAATTCTGTAAAACTCCCCCAGAGCCATTAAAAGCGCAGTTTTCACCGACAGAGAAAGTACGGGAGCAACAAAGAGTTCAAGGCACGTAATAGAAGATTTTGAGCCTTAATCCAGTAGAGCATACAGAGGGTACAACGCGTAGAATTTTATGTATATCAGGGTTTTCACATCAGCAGAATGTTTTCCCCATAAAGGACAGAGTGCCCATGCAACTTTTATTCTATGCCGTGTTCTAGAGAGATTTTCCAGCCCTGACAACAGTCCTAATGCTATCAGAGCATTTGATTCATAGTATGGCAGACCCTAGCATCATTTATTTAAATTTTTGTTTATTCACCAAAAGTACTACAGATTTCTGCAACAGAGTACATCAGAGACATGCCCGGAGTAAATGGAAGCCTGGAGAAGACCACTCTTTCACCCAAAGAGTGCCTTGGATAAATGCACAGGATCTAAACAGAATGGGTTTCGGCCCTCTTTATTTTCTGAGTTTAATGCTTCATTTAGTGTTTTTACCTACCTTCTCCGCTCCACTGGAGCTATAAATTCATGAAGAAACTCATTGTAAAGGTTGTTGATCAGTTATCAGAGAATTACAAGTAGTTTCTTTTGAGACATAGTCTCTGTGTAAAGTTGTAAGATAGGCTGAGGAAGATGTTTTTAGACTGAGTATTCAGCTATTGGCAATGTTGTACTTGACTGGTATTGCTATTTAATATGACAAGCACATTTCTTTGGATCCTGATCTAAAGTAGCAGTGATGTTTCCTATCTCTGTGTTTTAATTCATTTCATTTCATTTCTACTGGCTTGCATCAGAATATTGGCATAGGATTTACCCTTGTTAGGTACCCTGTGTTTCTGCTCTCCTTGCCTTTGATGTTTTCTACTAAATGTGTTATCTAAGAATTGATTTCAGTTGATTTAACCAGTGTAGTGGATGTTATTGCCTGCTCTCTGATGTATGAATTAAATGAATCTATTCTTAGATGTTCTTGTTAGTATTTAGCTGGAATATTTGGGAACACTGGGGATTAGAGTTAAGCCCTGTCCACTAGGATCCTTGTACGACCAACTAGCCTTTCTGAGATCCCTCAAGCTGGAGGCCGAAGCATTGAGAGTTCAAAGTCTCTCTCTGATCTCAGGTCTTTAACTTTGTGTCCTAATCTATGTTTTTTCCTCCTCCCTTACCATTCCATATCACACAATCATCTTTAAGATCCAACGTTTTAGATGACTAGCCCAATTGAAAGTCTGCATATTGATTAGCAAGCAAATCCTTTCCCGACTCCATTGCCCAATGGTTTTGAATGCTCCCTGGAATATTTCACCTCTGCCTAAATCCTCTTTACTCATCCTTGTCTTACATTGAACCCTTTTTTCCTGATAACCAGCAACCAAACAAACAATCAAACAATCAAACCTTGTGCCTATAACTAGCCTAACATCTTAAAATTTGAGCTTCAAAGACATAAACCTTTACTTATATAGAGAGATCCCTATCTGGACCCAGGAGGGCTAGATCCTGAGGTCTGAAAGTGGTTTGATGTTGTCTCACCTTTTGGTCTTGCCAATCTGGCCAAAACATGGGAACCCCAACACCCTTCACCACAAGTCTAACTTTGTACCTTTGTTTTCCTCCATCTTATTCTTTCAGCCTGTAAGCCCATTTATTCTGCAATGTAGTTTTACTTGCAGGCAGCCTGACTAAGTCCCAAGTCTGGTTATGCATTAAGGAGTCCATCTCTTCTTCCATGGCTAGCTCCCGCTTCTTCCTGCTTTCAACCTGCATTACTTCTTCATAACATTCAGGTTCACCAAAATCATTCAAAAATAAATAATATAATGAAGGAGAGTATCGTTCAGAGGGTCTACTTATCCTAGTAGATCTTCTGACACCACTTTCAGGTGTTTGAGGTGCCCGTTTCTGTTGTGGTGATTGTTGTTATTGTGGTTGTTGATTATTATTATTTTTAGGCACCTTTACTTTTTATGTGATCTCATCAAGAACTGTGTATTATTTATTTTCCTTTTTCTATTTCTTTTCCTGCAATTTATTCTTATATAAGACCTTTTCATTGAATATTACATCTCTTCTCCTAATGATTTTGTGATTTTCATAATCATATAAGCGATAACCAAAATAATTAACACCATATCCAATAAAGGTACATTTCTTTGATTTTTCCTCAAGCTTTGTTCTGTTTTCTTTATTAATATGGACAAAGGCCTCATAGCCAAAAGGCTTTAAAAAATAGTAGTTTACCTTTTTACCTGTCCATGCTTCCTCTGGAATAGCACCATCCAAGGAACTTGAAGGCCCTCTGTTTATTAGATAAACAACAGTATCTACAGCATTTGCCCAAAATTGTAAAGGCAATCCTGCATGAAATCTCATGCACCTTTCACACTCCATGATTGTTCTGTTCATCCTTTCTGACACAACATTTTCTTGTGGTGTTCTTGGAACTATCTTCTCTTTGCGAATTACATGCTCTGAACAGTACCTATCAATCTCTTTGCTACAATATTCACCTCCATTGTCCAATCCGAGACACTTCAAATTCTTTCCTGTCTGAATCTCAACCAAAGCTTTCCATTTCTTGAAAGTATCAAATACATCAGATTTATTCTGAATAAAATAAATCCAAGTTTTTCTAGTTTCATCATGAATAAAAGTAACATAATAACGAGAGCCACCAAGAGATGATACCTGAGCAGGTCCCCATACATCTGTATGCACAAGCTCTAATTTTTCGCTCTTCTTTTCTTTCCCAACTCTGAGAAATCTGACTCTCTTATGTTTTCCATAAATTCAATTCTCACAGAAATCCAAATCAACATTCTTCAAACCCGACAACAAATTTCTTGAGTGAAGAATCTTCATCCCCTTCTTACTCATGTGTCCAAGCCTATGATGCCATAATGTTGCAACTACTCTAGAAGTTAAAAAATTAACAGATTTAGAAATACCATTGCATAAATACAATGTACCAACCTTTTCGCCTTTTGCTATTACCAGGGCTCCTTTGGTGACCTTCCAATTTTTTTCTGTGAAAGTTGTCACACAACCTTCACCGCCTAACTTCCCTATTGAAATCAATTTTTTCTTCAGATCTGGAACATGCCCTACCTCCTTTAATATCCATTGGTTTCCATTCCGTTGTTTTACAAGAACTTTTCCCATTATGACAATTTTATAGGGGTTATCATCACCCAAATGGACTTGTCCAAAATATCCTTGAACATAGCTATGAAAATATTTCTTATCAGGTGTGGCATGGAATGAGGCCCCTCAATCTACTACATAGGAGTCAGTAACATTTTCGAAAGAAAGAATCAAAGCATCTTGTAACACATCACCTTTCACATTTTCTTCATGATTGTTTTCTTGCTATGCGTCTCCTTCTTTTCCCTTTCGATATCTACAGTCTTTCTTCAGGTGTCCTTTCTTTCCGCATTTCCAACACACTATCCCCGATCTAGACTTGGATCTTCCATTCCTTGATTTACTGTGATATATAGAGCTCTTTCCTCTTTCCATTCTTCTTCCCCTAGACTCTGTTCGGGTTCCTGTGTTTTGGCCAAATTGGCAGAACCAAAAGACAAGACAACATCAAACCACTTTGGGATCCTAGGATCTAGCCCTCCTAGATCCAAAGAGGGATCTCTCTATAAATGCAAATAATGATATATCTTTAAGGTCAGATTATGGTATTAGGCTAGGTATGAAGCACAAGAGTTTGGTTTGTTTTTTTGGTTGGAGATCATTAACTGAGAAGGTTATGTGAAGTGGAGAAGGAACAAAGTAGCAGGATGTTTCAGCATGGGAATATGGGTCAACAGAAGTGCCAATCCATTGGGCTATGGAGTCGTAAAAGGGTTTACTTGCATAAAAACCATCCAAGGGTTTTCATAGGGCAAGTCATCTATACCAAAGGATCTCTTTTAGATAGATGGTGGGATGGAACATTAAGAAGTGAGGAGAATGAAAGAAGCCAAAGTGCAGCCTAAGATCAGGTAAGGACTTTTAACCTATCCTACTTTTGACATACTTCAAAGGAAACTCTTGATAAAGACACAAAGGGTAGCTTAAGATTAGGTAAAGAATTTTAACTTAGCCCGCTTTCAGCATACTCTTAAGGAAAACAATCTAGGAGTCCTCATAACCGCTTTTAGACAGTAGAAAAAATTTAAGATTAAACACAGAGCAAGGCCTAACATCGGAGAAATACTTTTAACCTTCTCTACTTTTGACACCAACTCACAGGGAAACTTTCAAGACAAACTGTTGGAGAAGAAACTAGAGGACAGGGCTAACCATAGACTTCCCTAGTTTAATCTTTTACTTAACATGAAATGAAAATATATTTTAAGGGCAATACTTCAAGTTGTACTCAGAAAGACATGGGCTCACCAAAATTTCTCGACTGGCTATACTCTATAGAATTATCCTTAAATACACAATCAGAGGAAAACATAGAGATAAATATTAACAATGAGATTTAGGGTACTTCCAATAGTATGTCCTAATCTATGCTTGTTGTTCTTTATCAGAGAATAATGGACAGTATGAAAAACATGAAAGGAGACAATTACAGTAAGGAAAACATCACCAATAATATAGACTAGGATCCTGTGAATCTTCTTGTTCAATTGATGTGCAAAACCAGTCACATACTTTGAGTCCAGTGGCTTTTTTACAACTCAAACTTCTTTTCCCAGCCTACTATATTACAAACTACTCAGCTACTTCCCCTCAATAACAGTTCAAACAGTTAATAAAATCCCAACAACCAACAACATTTTCAATGTAATTTACAGGGGTTCTTATAGGTGAATGAGGAGGTGGAGTAGTGGATATGAGCTTAAATGATTAATTAAGACAGAGGGGAGGAAGGTCGAATGCACAATCTGCATAATGGCTTTGCATTAATTGTGTGTACCCTTTAGGTTGGTTTAGAAATCTTTGTCAGGTTGACAATAACCTCAAGTATGTTCTTTGAAGTAATCTGGATGTTTTTGTTGACTTTGGAAGCTCTAGTAGGCTAGAAATTACTTCTCAGCTGCATATATGTCAATAATATCTCTAACTTTCTTAACTATGCCTTGTGTTGATGAAAATAGGACTACAGGTGGCAGTATGGGTCGATGGAAAGTAACTAGCCTCTCTGATTTTTCATGTAGAGGCTTCTCTGCTGATCTATCCTTTATGGTACACTGATCTAGCTCTGATTGTGTTTAGTCTTCATTTAGCCTCTTTAATCATCTTCATAGTTCTAATCCTAGTTGACTGTGGATTAGGCTTCTTAGTCTTCAATATTATGCCTTAATCCTTTAGCTCTGCTCTTCTGTACGGGTGTCCGGGGTTTGCTGATCTGGATGATTTGTTCGTGGGACGATGATCATGATTCATCGACTGCTAGCATTGAAATCAACCCTTTATTCATCCCCCAAATGATATTTAGGTTGCAGGATCGTGACCCTAGACCTTTCTCTCACCTGCCTGTGATTATGGGGAAAATATAGATGAAATGCCAATAAACCTGCAAACATCAGATAAACTTGTGGGAGTGGGAATGACTGCTTCAGAGGCTCTTGAGGGTGGAGGAGCAGTGAGGGAAGATGTGGATGCAGGGGAAAAATGGATGAAAAACCTGGCAGAGCAGTTTACCAAGTGTAGATGAAGGTTAGGGTGCAAGGATGAACGTGGACCATTGGATTAGAACAATCAACGGTGGGGATATTTTGATGGGCTTAGCGGGTAGAGGAGGGAAGCAAATGCATTTGAGATCGTGATATAATATGAGCCGTTCGATCTCAGAGATCGATGGCCAAGATTAGAAGCAAAATAAAGTTGCGGAGTGCGACAGTTTGGCAGAAAATCGAGATGGTTTTCGCAAAATAAAATGGGGGGAGGCGGTATTTCCCAAAAAAACGCGATTCCATAGAGCGACTGACATGTGGATTCCCAATACCGCCCATTTTGAAAAAAATTTGGGCATTAAACCTCTGGCACAAAGATTTTGTGAAATGCAACGTCAACCATCGAATGGGAGGACTCAGATACGATGGTGCAGATCGCACGCGTCAGGGTTGAAAGTTGCGGGGTTAAAAGGTAAGCGGGGTCCACGGTGACGTGGGATATTTTGTCATGGAGCGGATCAAATGGGTGAGATCGGGTTAAGTCCTGATCGTTGGATCTTAAGAACGAATGGCTAAGATTCAAAGATGGGGCGGAAAGTTTGAACATAGGGAAAGGTAAGAGATGATATACAGGCAGAAGGGTGGAGTCCGATGGCCATTGATTTGGATAGATCAACGGTCCATATCTATCGAAAACCATAACGTCGGGAAAGGTAAAATAGGCGGAGGAAAGGATTTTTACATGGGGGTTTTGTATCTTAAGCACCTGATTGTGGGGATTTAGGACGCATGGAGGAAGGTGCTAAAGGAGATAAGCCCTCGGGGGTTTAACACTTTATAAGGTAAAAATATTGTTTGTAAGGTCAAAAACAGAGTTTTTAAGGCTTAGTAAGGGGTTCCAGTAGGCAAAAAAAAGGATTTTTAAACCAAATACAGGGAAATATAAGGTTTAAAAGGGGTTTAGGATGAGATGGAGGTTGAAATGAAGGTCTACAGAGGAATTTTTGTGAAGGGAATGAGGGTGAAAAATGGGGAATTTTGTGGGAGTGAAGTGTAGAAAATGGAGGCCTTTTTTAGAACAACTTCTTTCACAAATAGCAGGGTTCATCAATGGAAACAACAGTGAAGATTATTTGGAGGATAGAAGACACATGGAGGCTTCAAGAATGATAGATTTACAAAGGAAATGTTTCTCTTGAAGACTTAGAAACATATTTAGCCACCTGTTTGCTTTGAAAAAATATTATAGGTGGCTAACAGTGGCTCCACATGGGGATGACATCTTCTTGAAGGTGTCAAGAATCTCAGATATAATCTTTGGAAGTAGGCCAGATGCCTAGTACTTGACCATATTTTCTTCTTTTATCAATTGTTGCATACATGATGTGCATTATATCAGCAAAAACATTTTCCCAAACAATTACCTACCCATCCTACTGTCCTAACATTTTTTCTTCAAGGTGCATTTAGACTTGCAGACCTTTCACATCATCATTATTTTGAAAACAGGAAAATAAACCTCTCTACTTATACCTTTATTTCTCCATGAGACCAGATTAAACAGTTGGACTCATAGCTTCTCTACCTAAACGAATATCTGCCAGGATTAAACTGTCTAACAGATTTTCATTCTCTACATTCTAAAAAATAAATTTAAATACAGACAAACCCGGATTAGACTGTCTAATTTGCTATGGGTCCATGGAAAAAAGACAAGCTGCACATGAACTGAACTTTGCAGAAATTGAAAACAAAATTTGAAGGCTTTAGATCTGAAAATCACCAGCATCCTTCCTTCTTCTTGTGACTCAGATTTTGAGCTTTTTATAGTCACCTTTCTTTCTTCATTTCAGCTCTGGTTTTGATCTTGTTAGAGCTTTTTCTTCTTATTTTCTCTGTTGGTTCAAGTTTTGAGCTTGTATGAACCCTTCTCTTTCTATTTTTGTATTTTTTGAATTTTTCTTCAAAGTAAAATCAACAACTAATTAAATGCTCACAGGCTGAGCTTTATTGAGATTCCTACCTACCCTACTCTAACTTGGAATATTTGCATGTCTAGCTGACAAACTCTCTTTTCCAATACATCTAGTCAATCAGATGATCCCATGACTGGTATTTTCTCATCTCTTTGAGCATGTTGGACAGGCAGGGCCACTCTCATTCTCTTTGTTTATTAACAAAAACTTTTAAAATGCTTCTTGTTGTATGTAACAAGCTGCTCTTGATGGCCTTTGATCCTTCTTCAAATTTCTACAGGAAATGAGCATAAGGATCTTGAAATGATACCTGGTTGTGAGTATTTGGCAAGTAGGCTTCAACCAAGATTACTTCCTCTTCCACTAGATCAAGGAACAGATTCTCTTGAGAAAGAAATTCTTCCTCATCTTCATTATTTTCTGAATTGGAGGACTCATCATATACTGCAGTGTTGTCCTCTTATAGCTCTGAGATCTTCTAATCTGGTGGGCTGAGTTCTGTGAAAAGATCAATGTATTCTTGAGCAGGGGTCTATTCCATTGATTCATATTTTTCAAGAAAAGGCTCCTTGGTTTCAACCTGCTCAAAAATTTCTTCATGGTTTTCCTCTTCATCCTTTGAGATGAAAGGCTACTGATTCCCAATCACATGAAAACTATTACTGATGATCTGAGATGAAGCAGAGTGAAGATTCAATGAATCTTCACATGCTACTAGACTTTCATAACTTTCCTCATCAGTATCATAAATAGCCTGCATGGGCTCATTACTTTCTTGAAGTTGATGGAACTGATTTTCCTCCCACCAATCTACTGATGATGGCCCTGCAAGATCAACTTCTATTTGGAGAACATCATCATCAGACAGATCAAACTTAGGAAAATCAGGAATGTAAGTAATGCTACCAATCAGACATACTGGATTATCAGCAAGTCTTTCTTCATTCTGATTTATAGGGGAGCTTCCCAAATCTGTACAACGAAGCTCAGTAGATGAATGGGCAAGAGTGTTTGTCCTGCAAAAAATTTCAGAGGCTGGCTATCTGTTGATGATCTGATCTATTTCTTCTTCTGTCAAAGGAGAAGATGTTCTTGTGTTTATTTGAGCAGAAGTGCAACAACTCTCTATTTCTTGTGAAGACTGAGTTTGAGGCTGGATTTCTTCTTGGGCCTCAACTACAAGGGATGATGAGTCAGTATTTGTGCTTGCAGGTATATCTTGAGGAATGCCCTTTATTTCTTGACTGATTTCTTCCTCAACTATTTCATCTGGGTTCTTGTGATAGTTAGGATGCATATGAAACTGTTGAATGGCTTCTAACAGATCTTCAGGATGCATGTCTACCAAATTCTCATCAATATCTAATAGGTATTGTATGAGGTTCAAAGATTGTTCACAACAGTTTGCACTCCATGGTATGGATGAGGGGTTTTATTTTTATTTCTCATAAAATACTTGGTGCACGTCTTTCAAAGAAAACAAAATCCTAGGTTCTAACATTCATACCAGTCCCTTGCCTTTCCTTCCAATATTAACATGAACATTTTCAGAAGGCAGTCTTCATGCCATTCAATCTTTACCTTCCATACATGTATGTGAAATTTTATGAGATGTAGAAGTGGGTCCTCAAAATATTCACCTTGAAAAACAGGAAGGTTATCATCCCAAATCACCTGAGACATATTATGTGGGAACCCAGGGATATGTTCTCTACTCATTGGGGCATATCTTCATTGTATCCTGGGAATCATGTTTGTAAATCAAAAAAGAGGTCACTGTGTCTATTCAACCAGTTCAGAGTCTTCTACCAGTGGATTAATTTGGTCTTATGGGAATTTTGGAGTCGCCAAGTGGAGGATTTGATTGTTTTGAAGTAGGCTGCTGTCCACCATCAACAATTAAATTCCAATCTAACCAGAGATTCTAGGTCTTTTGAGGTCCTAAGGGTATATCAGGTATAGCCTACTCAAAATCCCCACTGGAGTCACCATTATGTTGGGGTTCCTGTGTTTTGGCCAGATTGGCAGAACCAAAAGACAAGACAACATCAAACTACTTTGGGATCCTAGGATCTAGCCCTCTTGGATCCAGAGAGTGATATCTCTATAAATGCAAAGAATGATATATCTTTAAGGTCAGATTATGGTATTAGGCTAGGTATGAAGCACAGGAGTTTTGGTTTGTTTGTTTGGTTGGAGATCATTAACTGAGAAGGTTATGTGAAGTGGAGAAGGAACAAAGTAGCAGGATGTTTCAGCATGGGAAGATGGGTCAAGTTAAGTGCCAATCCATTGGGCTATGGAGTCATAAAAGGGTTTACTTGCATAACAACCATCCAAGGGTTTTCATAGGGCAAGTCATCTATACCAAAGGATCTCTTTTAGATAGATGGTGGGATGGAACATTAAGAAGTGAGGTGAATGAAAGAAGCCAAAGTGCAGCCTAAGATCAGGTAAGGACTTTTAACCTATCCTGCTTTTGACATACTTCAAAGGAAACTCTAGATAAAGACACAAAGGGTAGCTTAAGATCAGGTAAAGAATTTTAACTTAGCCTGCTTTCAGCATACTCTTAAGGAAAAAAATCTAGGAGTCAGCATAACCTATTTCAGACAGTAGAAAACATTTAAGATTAAACACAGAGCAAGGCCTAAGATCGGAGAAAGACTTTTAACCTTCTCTGCTTTTGACACCAACTCAAAGGGAAAATTTCAAGACAAACTGTTGGAGAAGAAACTAGAGGACAGGGCTAACCATAAACTTCCCTAGTTTAATATTTTACTTAGCATAAAATGAAAATATCTTTCAAGGGAAATACTTCAAGTTGTACTCAGCAAGACATGGGCTCACCAACATTTCTCGACTGGTTATACTCTATAGAATTATCCTTAGATATATAATCAGAGGAAAAAATAGAGATAAAGATTAACAGTGAGATTTAGGGTACTTCCAAAAATATGTCCTAATCTATGCTTGCTGTTATTTATCAGAGAATAATGGACAGTATGAAAAACATGAAAGGAGACGATTACAGTAAGGAAAACATCACCAATAATATAGACCAGGATCCTGTGAATCTGCTTGTTCAATTCATGTGCAAAACCAGTCACATACTTTGAGTCCAGTGGCTTTTTTATAGCTCAAACTTCTTTTCCCAGCCTACTATATTACAAAATACTCAGCTACTTCCCCTCAATAATAGTTCAAACAGTCAATAAAATCCCAACAACCAACAACATTTTCAATGTAATTTACAGGGGTTCTTATAGGTGAATGAGGAGGTGGAGTACTAGATATGAGCTTAAATGATTCATTAAGACAGAGGGGAGGAAGGTCGAATGCCCACTCTACATAATGGATTTGCATTAATTGTGTGTACCCTTTAGGCTGGTTTAGAAGTCTTTGTCAGGTTGACAATAACCTTAGGTATGTTCTTTGAAGTAATCTGGATGTTTTTTTTTACTTTGGAAGCTCTAGTAGGCTGGAAATTACTTCTGAGCTGCATATATGTCAATAATATCTCTGACTGCCTTAACTGTGCCTTGTGTTGATGAAAATAGGACTGCAGGTGACAATATGGGTCGATGGAAAGTAACTAGCCTCTCTGATTTGGCGTGTAGAGGCTTCTCTGCTGATCTGTCCTTTATGCTACACTGATCTGGCTCTGATTGTGCTTAGTCTTCATTTAGCCTCTTTAATCATCTTCATGGTTCTAATCCTATTTGACTATGGATTAGGCTTCTTAGTCTTCAATATTATGCCTTAATCCTTTAGCTCTGCTCTGATCTGGAGAATTTGTTCATGGGCCGATGATCATGATTCATCGACTACTAGCATTGAAATCAACCCTTTATTCATCCCCCACACGATATTTAGGTTGCAGGATCGTCACCCTGGAACTTTCTGTCACTTGCCTGTGACTGTGGGGAAAATATAGATGAAATGCCATTAAACCTGCAAACATCAGATAAACCTGTTATAAAAACCTGCGGGAGTGGGAATGTCTGCTTCAGAGGCTCGTGAGGGTGGAGGAGCAGTGAGGGAAGATGTGGATGTAGGGGAAAAATGGATGAAAAACCTCGCAGAGCAGCTAACCAGGTGCAGATAAAGGTTAAGGTGCGAGGATGAACCTGGACTGTTGGATTATAACAATCAACAGTGGGGATCTTTTGATGGGCTTAGCGGGGAGAGGAGGGAAGAAAATGTATTTGAGATCACGATATAATATGAGCCGTTCGATCTCAGAGATCGATGGCTGAGATTAAAAGTGAAATCACGTTGCGGAGGGCGGAAGTTTGGCGGAAAACTGGGATGGTTTTCGCAAAATAAAATGGGGGGAGGTGGTATTGCCCAAAAAAATGCGATTCCATAGAGCGATTGACACATGGATTCCAAATACTGCCTATTTCGCAAAAATTTTGGGCATTAAACCTATGGCTTAAAGATTTTGCGAAATGCAACATCAACCGTCGGATCAAAGGACCTAGATCCGATGGTGTAGATCGCAGGCGTCGGGGTTGAAAGCTGCAGGGTTAAAAGGTAAGTGGGGTCCCCGGTGACGTGGGATATTTTGTCATGGAGTAGATCAAATGGGTGAGATCGGGTTAAGTCCCGATTATTGGATCTTGAGAACGAATGGCTAAGATTCAAAGATGGGGTGGAAAGTTTGAATGGAGGGAAAGGTAAGAGATGATAGATGGGTGAAAGGGTGGAGCTCGTTGGCTGTTGATCTGGATAGATCAACGGTCCAAATCTATCGAAAACCATAACATCGGGAAAGGCAAAATAGGCGGAGGAAAGGCTTTTTACATGGGGGTTTTGTATTATAAGCGCCCGATTGCGGTGCTTTAGGACGCATGGAGGAGGGGGCTAAAGGAGATAATCCCTCGAGGGTTTAACACTTTATAAGGTAAAAAGACTATTTTTAAGGTCAAAAATAGAGTTTTTAGGGCTTAGTAAGGGGTTCCAGTAGGCAAAAGAAGGGATTTTTAAAACCAAATAGGGGAAATATAAGGTTTAAAAGGGGTTTAGGATGAGATGGAGGTTGAAATGAAGGTCTACAGAGGAATTTTTGTGAAGGGAATGAGGATGAAAAATGGGGAATTTTGTGGGAGTGAAATGGAGAAAATGGAGGCCTTTTTTAGAACAGTCTCTTTCACAAACAGCAGGGTTCATTAATGGAAATGGCAGTGAAGATTCTTTAAGGGATAGAAGACACATGGAGGCTTCAAGAATGATAGATTTACAAAGGAAATGTTTCTCTTGAAGACTTAGAAACATATTTAGCCACCTATTTGCTTTGACAAATTATTATAGGTGGCTAATAGTGGCTCCACATGGGGATGGCATCTTCTTGAAGGTGTCAAGAATATCAGATATAATCTTTGGAAGTAGGCCAAAGCCTAGTCCTTGACCATCTTTCTCTTCTTTGATCAGTTGTTGCATACATGATGTGCATTATATCAGCAGAAAACATTTTCCCAAACAACTACCTACCCATCCTACTGTCCTAACATTTTTTCTTCAAGGTGCATTTAGACTTGTAGACCTTTCACATCATTATTTTTATTGAAATAAAACTAATCTAATTCTACCCTTATTCCTCCATGAGACCATATAAAACAGTTGGACTCATAGCTTCTCTACCTAAACTAATATCAGCCAGGATTAAACTGTCTGGTAGATTTTCATCCTCTACATTCTAAAACAAAAATTTAAATACAGAAAAACCAGGATTAGACTGTCTGATTTGCTATGGACCCATGGCATAAAGACAAGTTGCACATGGACTAAAACTTTGCAGGAAATTGAAATAAAATTGTGAAGGCTTGAAATTCTGAAAATTAGGAGCATCCTTCTTTCTTTTTGTGAGTCATATTTTGAGCCTTTTAGAGTCACCTTTATTTCTTCATTTCAGCTCTGCTTTTGATCCTGTTAGAGCTGTCTTCTTTTTCTTTGATGGTTCAAGTTTTGAGCATGTTAGAACCAGTCCTTTCCCTTTCCTCTGGCTCAGGTTTTGATTTGATTTGAGCCATTCTTTTTAGACCTTCATAGGCTCAAGATTTGAGCTTGTCCGAACCCTTTCTTTCTATTTTTTGTATTTTTGAATTTTTCTTCAAAGTAAAATAAAAAACTAACTAAATTCTCACAGGCTGAGCTTTATTGAGATTCCTACCTACCCTATTCTAACTTGAAATATTTACATGTCTAACTAAAAAACTCTCTTTTCCAATACATCTAGTCAATCAAATGATCCCATGACTAGTTTCTGCTCATCTCTTTGAGCAGGAAGGATAAACAGGACCACTCCCATTCTCCTTGTTTTTTAACAACAACTTCTAAAATGTTTCTTGTTGTCTACAACAAGCTACTCTTGATGGCCTTTGATCCTTATCTAAATGTCTGCAGGAAATGAGCATAAGGATATTGAAATAACACCTAGCTGTGAGTATTTGACAAGTAGGTTTCAGCCCGAGTTACTTCTTCCATTTGGATCAGGCAGAGATTCTCTTGAGAAAGAAATTCTTCCTCATCTTCATTATTTTCTCAACTAGAGGACTCATTAAGTATACTACAGTGTTGTCCTCTTGTAGCTCACGAATCTTACGGCTGGTGGAGTGGGTTACGTGAAAATATCAATGTATTCTTGAGCGGGTCTGTTCCATTGCTTCCTCCTTTTCAAGAAAGGCTCCTTGGTTTCAACTTTGCTCAAAAATTTCTTCATGGTTTTCCTCTTCATCCTTTGAAATGAAAGTGGCGATTCCCAATCACATGAAAAATATTCTTGATGAACTTCCATTAACTTACTTGAAGATCGATCCCTTGCAACCGTAAGCACAACACAACTGAGATATGCGACTCGACTCTCCTCAGGTCCTTTGCTCGCCTTACAATCTCTTCACGTGTTCTTTGGCATGAAC
>JAXQQM020081983.1:0-19280 GCA_034641835.2 Pinus albicaulis
TTATAGTTGAAATTCTCTACATTCATTAAGGGTAACTTTAACATATGTATTATCAATTAAGGATAATTCCTAGGGACCGTATAGGGATTAAACATATGTAGCGAAGTTGTGAAAAATAAAAATAAATATTGATTATGCAAGATAAGAACTGAGGTAAAGTTATTTATTAATAATTTGAAAGGTATTACTCATACAATAAAAATAAAATAAGTAAAGGACAAAAAAGCAGTGTCATTTCCATTTTTAAATATAATTTTTTTGGGTTAAGTAGAGTTGTTACAAATGGTATCAGGGAGCTTGTTTAAAAGACTAGGGCTATGTGTCCCCACACAGAAAAAGACAAAATTATAATGCTATGAAAATAATAAAATAAAATTTGTTCTTCTTTTCAGAAATTGGTGTACTAATTAAATGTCGTGTATAGTGATTGAAGTGCAAAAACAAACAATTACTATTATGAATGAAGAAGGGGAGTTTTACGTGGATCTGGGGTGTGTGGGAAACCCACCAGATCAAAATTCTCAATTGTTGGACATGATAAGAGATATGCAACGTGAAATGGTTCAACTAAGGACTAGAAATGAACAATTGTTGCAAGCCAATCAAGAGCAAGAGAGGTTGATAAGGGAATTAACCTCACGGTTTAGTCACGAAAGTTAAGACCATGGAAAAAAAAGGAAAGAAGCTAAAACCAACTTAGAATGGTGTGAGGGTGGGGAAGAATCTCGACATAATTCCATAAACAAAGAGGAGTTACAAGGGGAATTCCGCAAAATCAAACTTCCAATTTTTGATGGTGAAAAGGAGGAGGATGTGGAAGCTTGGCTCTTGAATATGGTTAAATACTTCCAGGTATGTGAATATGAAAGCAATACGAAAGCCATATTATAAATTGACCAATTGCAAGGTAAAGGCACAGTTTGGTGGGAAGAAACAAACATGGTACACATGCTGGAAGAAAAAATGTTACCCGGGAACACTTTCAAGACAAATTGAAGTGTAGATACCTGAATGAGAGGTATTATGATGACAAAGTGAAGAAATTTCATGAGCTAAGATTGGGACAACTCACAATTGATGATTTTCTTACAAAATTTACGAACTTACTTCGCTATGTGCCTTATATCAGAGAAGAAAAGGGAAAAGTATAATTATTTTTAAACTGCCTACCTACTATCTATAAAGAAAGAATTGAATTTGATAATCGAAAAATAATGGATGAAGCTGTTCGTAAAGAAATATTATGTTATCTGCAATTTAAAGGGAAAAATGAGCAGTTGAAAAATAGGTAAAATAAAGAGAAATGGAAGGGTGACTCAAATATAAAAAAAGTAAAACCAGCATAGACAACCAACTAGGACAATCACATACTAGGTCTAAAAAAATGGATACAAATAGAAAAAAGGAAGGTGCTGTAAAAATGAAAGAACCATTAAAGTGTTGGGGATGTGGAGAACCTCACCTACTACGTGACTTCTCAAAACATTCCTAAGATCAGTGCTGCATTAGAATATCTACAGGCTGAACACTAATCAACCATGATAGAAATTAAAGGTATGATTGTTGAACAACATGTTTCTGTTTTAATAGATCCAAGCGCAAATTTAAGTTATGGCAGTCCATAGATAGTGGAGAAGTGTAAGATAAAATAAAATAAAATCAGTAAGTATGGTTAGTGCAGTTAGCTACAAGAACAAAGAGAAAAGTGACCCATAAACTTCTAAAAACCGTTGTAAATTTAAATGGATATGAAAATGAAATGCATTTAAATATTTTTCCTCTTGGATCCTACGATATGTTAGTAGGAATGGACTGGTTAGAGAAACGCAAAGCAATAGTAAATTGATTAGAAAAAACAATACATTGTATAGATGATGAAGGAAAAGTTGTGATAGAAAAAGGAAAATTGAAACCAATATCTGTTAGAAAAATTTCTACATTACAACTAAAATGGACAATAAGAAAAGGTTGTGAAGTGTATGTTGTACAAGTGGAAGAGTTGGGACATAAAAAAATAATTAGAGGCTGTAGAAAACTTACCAGTAATTAGAGGGTTTAAGGATGTGTTTCCAGAAGAAATCCCCCATGTACGCCCTAAAAGAGACATTGATTTTTCAATTGAACTAGTACCAGGAGCTACACTTGTTTCTAGAGCACCCTATAGAATGAGTACTCCTAAAATACTAGAACTGAAACTTCAATTGCAAGAATTGTTTGAAAGTGTAACACCCCCAATTCATGTGATTTCTTTTTTTAGAGTTAGATACTTGAACTTTACATCCTAAGGGGAGTGGCCCCCAAAGGATAATTATTTTGTGAATGTAATTAAACATTTTATTGAGGAAATGAATAAATTATTGTGGTGCAGATTGACCAAAAATGAGATGATGAGATCACTTGCTAAATCTGTGAGGATGGATGAGGCAAATATTTCCCCACAATCTTTCAAAAATCCTGAAAGAAAATAAGTTTAAACTTGATTATTGAGGAAAAATATGAATTTCCCCAATGATGCTCAGAGTAGTTAGAAGAGGTAAAAAGCTAGGAAAGCTAAGGAAAAGCATAAAAATGCTTTTAAAGAATCCCAAATTGGGAAGCCTAGGCAAATGTGAAGAAAGCATCCCGAGATTCCGGACGTTGCACTAGAAACATGCTTTGGGGAACAATAGCTTAAATAAGCTACTCCTAAACAGATTGAGGTTAGTCTGTGGTGGAGGTGATCTCAGCTCGGGGGTGAGTTCTGGGAGAAAAATAGAACTCTAAGGTTGGGAGGTTGGTCATTTTGCTTATTGGTATGTAAATGCTACTTATCTGTGTTTTCTTTACCTCAGTATGAATTGGCTACATATAAAGGTTTTATATATAAATTATACTATATATGCTAAATTTAACAGAATCAGTAGAAGGTGTTCACCTTCAGAACTCTGTAGAGTTGTAGACATTAGCTGTGAAAAATAGAATCCACCAGAATTTCTAAACCATCTCTGTTCAGATCTGGGGATACTTGTATGTCCACAGAATATAACACTTCAATTTATAATAATCTACTTCTTCTATGTTAGTGCACTCTATGAGCAGAAATAAAACAAAGCAGTAGTAGAGTTCTATATCCAGATAAGAATGTGCATGAGAATTCATAATTAAATTCAAAATAAAAACATAGCCTGCACTAGAAATCTATCCATTTCTCATATGATAAGAGAGGTATATAGGAAGTAAATTTTATATGCAGAAGTTCCTCGTACTGCTCAAGCATCTGTAAATCTTATCTAAAAAAATTGGAATTGTAAAAAGTGGTTGGCATAATAAAGAGTTATTTGAGTATTAGTCAACACCAGAAAAATTGAAGGTCAAGTAATTTCTGAAGAAGGCAGGACCAGAAAGAACACTTATAATTGGACTGTCAGAAATTATATTACAATAGTGTTGTCCTCTACAACAACCCCCCATTTCATATAATTTTTATTCACAACACTATAATATGAAATGGGTCCCTTTTATTTTTAATTGGTATCAATTTTGTATTATTCAAAAAAGGTCCGAAAATGAAATAAAGAACATTACAAAAAACCTTTTTGACAAACCAATAATGGCTTTATGTAATATATGATTAAATCTTTTATCATTGCGATAAAGCGATCGCAAGATCGCATATCGCAATGACAAAGGAGGCATAACTTAAAAACCATTGGTTTGCTCCCACGCGATAACACGCAATCGGCGATCGGCAATACAACCATGCATGCTTTAAAAAGAGCCCCAGTCAATACTCCCGATGCGATGCGATATCGCTATCGGCGAATGAGGATTCCAAGAGATGCAAATATAACAAAAGCGCCTTTTCACCCTGATGCGATGCGATAAAGCCAAAAGCACGAACTTCAAAAAAGTTGTTAAAACGGGGATATTACGATTAATTCATATTAAAGGCCTTATCTTTCAAATAGTGTTTCACCTGCGCTCAACCGCCAAAACGGCCAAGGCACCCTTAAACAAATCATTCCACCAATAAACGACGTGATGGGCATTTAAAAAGATTGACAGGTTTTTACGGCCATTTAATGAAATAAGTAAGTCTAAAATCTTTTCACGGATTGGATCCACGGCCACCTTAAGTTAATTCTTCATCATGCATTGATCAATATATTTCGCTCGTATTTGGTTTTCACTGCGAATTCTCTGTGTTACGCTTATTTTCACTCCTGTGCAGAATTCTTTCAAGCTAATAGATGCGAGTAGAATGGGGAAGAAGTCCAAGAAAAATGCAAACGCTCCCGCTTCGCCAGCCATGAAACAAGCCATCACTGATCTAGGAAATAAAAAGAAAGGGTTGATCTCTGATACTACATGTTCAGGTCTCGGCAAAACTTCCTGGCAAAGTACCTATAATTTGATAGAAGCTGAAGAACCTGAAGTGACAACAGTAGAAGCCACAGTAGATACGACTAAAAAATCTGAAGGTACTTTGAAGGACTTAGCCGACTCTTTCCTTAATCGGATAGCAGCTCGGGAACAAATTCTCCCATATACGGATGTAGTAAGATGGGCAATTGAGGAACTCCCAATCACAGACAGAACCTTCTGCACCAGAGATGGGAGAATCTTCGGTTCATTTCAAGCTAATGATTTGAGGCAAATGTATCATTTGCCCGAGCCAGAGAAGAAGTACAACAAGGCATTTCTGGAGAAATTCCGAAATGAGAACGAAACTGAATCCGAACCCATTCGGAATTGGAGGCAGAATCCGGCAAAACAAAAGCATAAATCTTCCGGTATGTATTCTATTGATTCTCTATGTTCTCCTTATTGTTATGCTAGGATCATGATGTGTAGATTATGGGGTTTGCACGACTCCTCTAATTTCACTATAGAAATGGTTCCTTTGATAGAGGCAGCGTGTAATAGTGAAATTATGGATTGGGCAACTATATTGTCCGATAAGTTAGTCACCGCAGTTATTGATTTCAGAGGCCAGGCCCGCATTACTGAAAGGCTTATTCCCCCATTCTACTACAACGCTTATATCCTGGACACCCTGTGTTTTAATTCTGAATTTCCCGTGCTTGGCTGGAGGTGGACTCCACAAGACCCCATGCCCATTCACATATACCATCAGAAATTGTGGAAATCCTCCCATAGGCACCATTTATACCAAATCTGCAATGGCTTCATGTTACCCATTCATTATTCTATTTTTGATAAACCTGCTCCCAAGATTTCCTACCAAGCAGGGATTGATTTAACTGGCTTAGGGAGATGGTTTGCAGAGGAAAAATTTACTTATATAAGAATTTTCGGCAGCCAAGCCAAACCCCATGTTCTTCCTTTGTACATACCTGATAAACTGCTGGCAAGGGAGATAGCCTATCAGATTATTTCCGAGGGCGTTACACAAACTCTAAAGAAAAATAAGAAGCAGGTCTGGCCCTCTTTTCCTCTTAGATGTTGTGTCTACACCTTGAATGATCTCAAACATGCAGAGAAAGAAGCTACAAAGATGAAATCATTAACTCTAGCAACTCTCCCTAATAGGAAATTTGATCCCGACAAAGTTGCCTATAATGCCCTTGAACAGGCCAAATTGGCAAAGTTTGATCATAAAGAAGATATGTTTGATGACCTGTTCTCCACAGCCGAGTCAATGTCCCAAGTTAGATCGTTGGCCAGAATGAAATATCATGATGAAGGGTTAGTTGAATTCAACAGACTTAGAGAACAGAGGTTGCAAACTCTGCCCCTAGATCTGTTAGCAACAAGCCCAGCAGCAGGATCAAGCGAGCCTGAACAGCGACATACTAAGGAACCTCCGGTTATAACAAAAGAACAGGAGAAAGTGCAAGAGGAAACCCAGACGAAAGAGCAGGAACAAAGCACCATAAAGGTAAATAAAGATACTCAAATTGATCCCAAATTTCTCCAGGAATGGCACCAATTCGATTCAATTATCAACAATCCTGAGGGTTCAAAGGAAGCCCAAACATCAAGAGTAGCAGACACACAGGAGACCATTTGAAAACAAGTTCCTGGTGAAACCAGCGGCCTACCCAGTTCTAAAGGAGTAGAGATAATCCCAAAGTATCCCTCTGATCAAATTATTTTGCAGATAGAAGAAATTCCTCCCTTGGATGTCTTCTATAGCTCGAAACACAAAGCTGTGGTAAAACGAAAAAGGAAGAGGAGAAGAACTGATCAGCCTTCCCTATTTCCAGAACAAACAGTGACGGGCAATATAGTTTGGAAGGAGGAATTTGACCCCTCTGAAGACCTAACAAAACTATCAGAATTTGTTGGAGCCTATTCGGCAGCAACAATAAATAAGGCATCAGAGGTGAGTCTTTTATTAAAAACAAAAGACCAGGAGATTTTCTCATTACAAGCACAATTATCAGAAGCACGGCAGAAGACAGAGCAGGCAGAACTGCAATTGTTAACACAACAGCAAACCAATAATCAATTAACTCATCAATTGCAGGAGGAAAAGCAGAGGATTGATCAGAGTGTAGTCCAGAAGCAGAAAGAGTTAGCAGAGGCATTGGCACAACTCAAGACAGCCAATGAACAAATGCTGAAGATAAAAGATGAGCAGATTGCTCAACTATCAGCCCAGCTTGAGAAAACAAAGAATCTTCCACAGGTAGATGAATTCAGGGCAGAGGCAGTGCAAATAAATAAAGCATTATTAACACAGATAAAGCTGTTATGTCAACAAATCGCCCAGGCAAAACCTTTATGTGACTCAACAGCATCTCTAAGTGATAAATCGGCTGATGCTAGAACAGACTTCGAGCAGGCCGATGAGACATTGACCAATTATCTTGAGTGGAAAGGTACTGAGGAAGGACAGTCAGCTAAATTGCCAAAGATCCTAGAATCGCATAAAGAGATATTATTTATGGAATGGCAATCCCAGTTAATGAAAGCAGAGAGGGCAGTTTCCAGATGCAAATTATCCACAAGTAATTTGGTTGAATTGATTAATGACACTCTCTACTTATCTAACATGATTTCTCAATGTACCCCAGGTAAATTGACATCAGCTAAAACATTGGAACAGTCATGTTACCCAGAGTTGGAGAAAACTGGCAGATTAATCGCAGGAATTAACAGTTTGACATGGGACACCTATTGGATGTTCTTAGTCAAACCTTACAGCCAGAGAGCCGCCCTCAAGTGCCTCTCAGATGCAATCGGGTGCATCATTCCCGAAATACAGGATGCCACCTATGATGCCCAACTCAATTCTCACCTTAACCGACCACCAGAAGTGGAGCCGATGCTTGCAATATGCCAGCTCAGGACTAAAGACGAACAGCCTAAGTGATGATTCATGCCGCCGACTGCCAGATTACCGTGAAGGAGATATTCAAGATTGTTTAATACCAATTAAGTAGGATTTTCAGTTTCATAGATATTTAGATAAATTTAGTATTTATAGACCCTTTCATGTATTTAGAAAGGGTCGTAAGTTTTGTATATGACTTATAAACCTGAAGTTGCACTACTGTACTTCAGGCATATTCTTTTATGAAACTGGACCACTTATTCTAATTTTGACAAGGAGGCTTTTATGCAAATGTGCACTACTGTCTTTGTGTGAAAGTATTTCTGCGTTGAAAGAAGAATTTCAAATAGCGATTTACATTGAGAAAGACTTGCAGCTCATATGGTACTACTATCTATGTCTGAATTCATTCTTTTATGAAAATTTTCGTTTGATTACTTTTGCTATTATTGAATATTTAAATGTGTTTTAACAGCAATCTTTATACTTTCCACTACTGGATGTTTACAGTTTGCTATTCTTTCAATCATTTACGTATCAGTAATATAAAGATAAGTGTAACAATGTTTTATCAATTACTTCATTCAATCAATTGAATGAAGTAATTATTATTTAAATGAATATCTTTGTTTATTAAATAGTGTCATCTATATGCCTATTAACAAACACAGATCATCAAACGTTGCACTTAAGAATAGAAGCTTCCCGGGATAAAATAGTTATTTGCATTTTTGCTTATAGATTAAGTACTCCATTCATTATCATTTATTAAAATAATCATTCATCCACCCCTTTCTATTCTTTATCGGGAAACTGGTCCCATTATATCCAGTCGGAGCCACCATCCCAAACGGAAAAGGAGTTGTTTAAGGTCCGGACCGGGTGGTTATCCCCCAATGTTGTTGCAGCGATTTTCGAGGCATCAACAAATAGTTAGATTCGGAGAAATTTATTGTTCATCAATTAACCCTTAGAAATGAGACACCATGCTATTAATGTAGTGAACAGTCTATCTCTGGATACAACAGAATTATACTATGTAAATGGTGTATAAACATCTCTGTCTATGCAGAAAACAAACAATTTAATCATATTCATGCCTTACATGTATAATTGCATATAACTGTACTGGAAATGATTTTAGAAACCCACATAAAACTGAATGAATACTTTTATATACTACACGTCCTCAAGATAAATCTCCAAAGAGGAAACGAGGAACCAAGTATGATGCGAAAGCACTTTCGGTCATGGAATCATTGATTTACAATATCGATCTACACTCAAAAAAATTTAGATCGGTGCGTAGCACAGTCATCACCGATATTTTCTAAGATTATGTCATCTAAACTAATTGAACCAAGAAATCAATGTATCGATAACAACACCAGCAGAACTTAATAAAGATAAATAAAACCAAATTCCAGAAGGTAACCAACATGGTGCGCAAATATGTCATACACAGTAGTGATAGGTTATACTTCTAGTGCGAGACCAGCACGAATTATATAACGAGGAAAAAAACTTGTAGGAGAGAAAATGTGGTTAAGGAAGGGGCGGCCATAGACCACCTGAACGAGTTTCATGACCAACACACCGACAAGTGAAGGGCGAGGTCAGCATAGCGACAGACCTCGAAGCAAAGATAAACCAAACTGTGCGCATAATCCATTTTTTCTCGACATTAAATACATAAATAAAATCAAATAGAAATGTGGTGCAGTGTCTGCACAAATTGTGTGTAAAAACCATTATCATATATTTTTGATACAACGTTGACTGCTAGACAGTCATACCCTGCAACATAAAGCAATGAAAAAATGAAAAACTAACACAGTTGGTAGGACGTCCACTGTGTACACCATAAAAACGAAACCCCTGAGAGGGAGATTGAAGGAACGACTCGGTCGTTGCCCGAGGAAATGGCAAACGAGCATGGTCGGGTGTTTCGTTTGCCAGCGTGCTCACATAACCTGAAACAAAATATACCATACGCATTTGAAGAGGCGCAAGCCCAAAACCGAGTTGATAAACCAGCAAATGGTATGATATGGAAATGGCGGGAACCAGGGTTACCTGTAAACGTGATGAGGAACGATTTGAAACCCTGAAGAAAAATAGAAGAATTGCATCCATCGTAGCAAAGGGTATCTGTAGAAATCAGAATACAATTGGTTATCATATATCCATATGCACATCTATCACAACAAATAAACACAATGAGGGTTTCAACTAACCATAACGAGTTGAAGAGACTTCGCTTTGAACCCGCTCAGGCTGTCTGTCGGGGTTCAAAACCCTCACCCCTCTTCAGAACTTAGATGCAAAAGGGAGAAGCATAGCCATAGAATGCCATGGGTTGAAGTCTGCGGACTTGGTAAACAATCCAACGCATGTTCGGATGAGGCGTCGTCCTGGCAACCAACAGAACAATTCATAGAATATACATCAGCAAATCTGAAAGACATCAACCATAGGAAGAAAAAAAAAATTTCCAGATGTGAACTTGGTTACCTTCCTGCTGAAAGCCAGAACCAGGCGCTGGTAAACATCCTCCCGAGTTGCGGCACTTCGTGGAGTAAAGCGAAAAGCAGAGATGCACATGAGAAAGGATAATGAAATGAAACGAAAACTCTGGAAGATAACGAGGCTGGAAATAATTTGTTTTCGTTGAAACCCTAGCTCGTGGCTCGATATCAGCCCGGTGTCAATTCGACATAGGAACGGCGTTCTAGGGTTTCCGAAATAAAATCAAACGCACAGACAAGGACTCCTGAAAATCCCGATGGAGATCGAAACATTAAACACCAGCGTAGGAAATCGTACGTTTAGTATCATATGTCAGTAAACAACTCAGAGTCGGATTATCACACAGTTAAAAAAATCGACAATTCCCAAACACATGAAGGCCTTAGCTGGTGTGGATCTCTAATACACAAAACTCGAATTCATAAACCTACGTCTCTACTTCACAACTGATCTTGTATCAAGTCAAGGTACCTGGGTGGGTGAAACAAATTAATTCTTCATGCCACAGGGACGTAGGACAGAGGTTGACAAACCCACACTTGTCGACCATTTACGGGTCTTTGATATCTCGTATATATGCAAGTGAGAAAATAAATCATTATCAAATGTAATTCACACCATCGCTATACATGTAGCGTACCCATGGTAATGGGAATAAGACCCCTCTCCAATAGCACGACATTCCCCAAACCTTTGAAAATATTCGGACTCTATAAAGACCGAAATTTCAATTATGAGGTAGTGAAATAAAACTTCAATTGAGGTATGAGTGGGACAAAATGACTTAACGAGGGTATTATAAAATATAAGTGTTGTCTTATATTTTATGGAAGTTTAAATAACAAATTATCATATGAGATAAATCAAAGATAATCATATATAGTAAGGGTGCATTAAGCTGAATTAGATTCAACCATGAAGGACAAGTCAATCACCCATATATATGTATTAAAAAAAATTAAAAAAATTGTGGTTGGAAAAAGGGAGACATGACAAATGGTATCAGAGCCCAAGTTATAAAACTGGGCTGGTGACTTAGTGCTCACGATTGCTGTGTACTCACTGTGTAATTCTGTTTGTTGTAGCAAAATTTTTGTTGTTGTTTGTTTTTTTTTCCTGTTCACTGATCTATACTGTGTAGTGTACAGTGGAGTGATAGAATGGAAGAAGGTGGAGAAATTTACGTGGATCTGCGTGGTGAACCAGATCCCAATGTGGCCATGATGGCTATGTTGCAAAATTTGCAACAAGAGTTGGCTGAGATAAAAAGCCAGAATGATAGATTGTCATTAGCTAGTGAGGAGCAGGAAAGGCTCATCAGGGAATTAACCTCACGGAACAGCCAAGAAGGCGAAGGTTCCGGAAAGAGGAAAACTGATGAATCGGATGAGGAGTATGCCATTCGACATCAGAATAAACAGAAAAAGGAATTACAAGGGGAATTCCGCAAAATCAAACCTCCCTCCTATGACGGGGAGAAGGAGGAAGATGCTGAAGCCTGGTTGTTGAATATGATTAAGTATTTCTAGGTTTATGAATATGAAAGCAATTTGAAAGCCAGATTAGCTGTCTACCAGCTACAAGGTAAGGCTACCTTGTGGTGGGAGGAGACAAAGATGGTACATGCCATAGATGAAAAGACAGTTACTTGGGAAGACTTTCAGGAAAAATTCAAGAATCGGTACTTGAATGAGCGGTACTATGATGACAAAGCAAAAGAATTTCATGAGCTTAGATTGGGACAGCTCACTATCGATGAGTTTGTTACTAAATTTACCAATCTATTGAGGTATGTACCTTACATAAGGGAGGAGAAGGCGAAGGTACAGAGGTTTCTGAATTGTTTGCCTGTGGTCTACAAGGAGAAAATTGAGTTTGATAATCCCAAAACAATGGACGAAGCTGTTAGAAAATCTAGATTGTGTTACCAACAGTTCAAAGGAAAAATTGATCAAGGAAAAAGTTGGGTTAGTAAGAATGAATTCAAGGGGAGAAAACAAAAACCAGCCTATCTGAAAATTTTTGGCAGAGATCATCAGCGAAAAATTTCTAGTAAACCCAAAGAAAGTCAAACTGCACAGTCTCAAGTGGCATCGAAACCGATAGATGGAGACAGTAAAAAGGAGGGAACAGTCAGAATGAAGGAGCCCTTAAAATGTTGGGGCTGTGGAGAACCCCATCTGTTGAGGGACTGCCCCCATCGAAACGTTCATATGCTCATGAGAGATAGGGAAGCGACAATAGTAAATGATATAGTCAGAAACATACCAACTATTAGTGCAGCCCTGGAAAATCGACAAGCAGAACATCAAGCAACCATGGTGGAAATGGAGGGTAATATTTCTGACCTACCTGTTTCTGTTCTGATTGACCCATGTGCTTCTTTGAGTTACATTAGTCCAAAGATTGTAGAAAAATGTAACTTAAAAGCTGAAAAATTTCAACAGTCATGGTTGGTACAACTGGCCACTGGAACAAAAAGAAAGGTAACACATAAATTGCCTAGAACAGAAATTCAATTAGATGAGTCTCGAACAGAAGTGAATTTGAACATTCTACCCTTAGGGTGATATGATCTATTAATAGGAATGGATTGGCTGGAAAAGAAGAAAGATTTGATGAATTGCTGGGATAAGACCTTGCACTGTGTAGATGAGGAAGGGAAAATGTTTATTCTCAAAGGGAAACCAAAACCTATTTCTGTAAGACAGATTTCAGCATTGCAATTAAAAAGAACAGCTCGAAAAGGATACCAAGTTTATGCAGTGCATGTGGAAGAAACAGAACAGAAAACTGAAGAAGAATTACTGGATGCTGTACCAGTAATAAGAGAATTCAAGGAATTTTTTCCAAAGGAAATCCCTCACCTTCCTCCCAAAAGAGAGATTGACTTCTCAATCGATCTGGTGCCGGGAGCAACACCTGTTTCATGAGCACCTTATCGAATGAGTCCTCCTAAACTTATGGAACTAAAAATGCAATTGCAAGAACTGCTAGATAAAGGGTATATCAGACCCAGTGTGTCTCCTTGGGGAGCACCAGTGCTGTTCGTGAAGAAGAAAGATGGAACTTTCAGGATGTGCATTGATTACAGGCAACTGAATAAGTTGACTATTAAAAATAGATATCCTTTGCCTAGAATTGATGATCTTTTTGATCAGGTGAGAGGAGCTTCAGTATTCTCAAAAATTGACTTAAGAACTGGTTACCACCAGCTTAGGATTAAAGAGGAAGACATCAGCAAAACAACCTTTAGAACCAGGTATGGCCACTACGAATTTGTTGTGCTACCTTTTGGGTTGACAAACACCCCTGCCACATTTATGTGTTTAATGAACAGTGTGTTAAACAAGTATTTGGATAAATTTGTCCTTGTGTTCATAGATGATATTTTAGTTTACTCAAACAGTGAAGAGGAACACAAAGAACACCTGAGGATAGTGTTGCAAACTCTAAAGGAAAATCAGCTATATGCTAAATTCAGCAAATGTGAGTTCTATAAGGACAAGATCCAATACTTGGGTCATATTATTTCTGAACAAGGTCTTGATGTTGACCCGAAGAAAATAAAGGCTATAAGAGAATGGCCAGTGCCCGCTGATGTTTCAGCAGTTAGATCATTCATGGGGATTGCTGGCTATTATCGCATATTTGTGGAGAGATTTTCTGCCATAACATATCCCATCACTTCCTTACAGAGGAAAGGTGTCAAGTTTGAATGGACTGAAAAATGCCAAAACAGTTTCGAAAAATTAAGACTGAAACTTACTACAGCCCCTATACTGAAGATTGCAGATCCTGATAAATAATTTGTGGTATGTACGGATGCATGTAGAGAAGGATTGGGAGGAGTTCTTTTGCAGGAAAATTCAGTGATTGCCTATGAATCTAGGAAACTGAAGATACATGAACAGAATTATAACGCCTATGATTTAGAATTAGCAGCTGTTATTCATGCTTTGAAAATGTGGCGGCATTATCTGCTTGGGAAAAAATTTACATTGATGACTGATCATATTAGTCTCAAATATTTCTTTTCTCAACCTGACCTGAATGCCAGACAGGCCAGATGGTTGTCCTTTTTAAGTGAGTTCGACATGGACATAAAACATATAAAAGGGAAAGAAAATAAAGTTGTTGATGCATTAAGCAGAAATGCTTGTGAAAACATCAATAATATTGGAAGTAGTGCTCAGATTGATGTAGAAGAATTAGTGATTAAAGCAGCAAACCAAGATCCAAATTATGAAACACAACATGCAGAGAAATCAAGCCTCACTCAAAACCAAAAAGGGCTGATCTGTTATAAGAGCAGATTGTATATTCCCAATGTAGAGTCTTTAAAAAGAGAAATTCTGGATGAATACCACAAACAACCTTATGCAGGACATCCAGGATATCAGAAAATGTTAACAGCCCTGAAAAAGAAGTTGTTCTGGCCAGGAATGAAGAGAGAGGTAGCAGAATATTTAAGTAGATGCATGGAATGTCAACTAGTTAAGGTGGAACACCAGCATCCTGCAGGTCTTCTGAACCCTTTGCCCATTGCAGAATGGAAATGGGACACTGTTTCCATGGACTTCATTACAGGATTACCCAAAACTAAATACCAGCATGATTCTGTAATGGTAGTAGTAGACACTTTAACCAAAGCTGCTCACTTTATACCAGTGAAATCCACCTTTGGAACAACTCAAGTAGCGAATGTGTTCCTGAAGGAGATAGTAAGACTCCAGGGGGTCCCTAAGGTGATTGTTTCTGATAGGGATGCTAAATTTACAGCAGCCTTTTGGAGGGGATTATTTGGAGGAATGGGCACTAAATTGAATTTTAGCACTGCCTACCACCCTCAGACTGATGGTCAAACGGAAAGAACTAATCAAATTTTGGAGGACAAGTTGAGAATGTATGTGATGGATAGACCCTCAAAATGGGAAGACTTCTTACATTTAGCTGAGTTTTCCTATAATAACAGCTATCAATCCTCCATCAAAATGAGTCCGTTTGAAGCACTGTATTGAAGGAAGTGTCGTACTCCTTTGAGCTGGAGTCAGCCAGAAGACAAACTAATGTTGGGACCAGATGCTTTACAAGAAATGGAAGGAATTGTCAAGCAGATACAAAAGAACATCAAGATAGCACAAGATCGTCAGAAGAGTTATGTAGATCAGAAAAGAGTGCATAGAGAATTTAAAGTTGGGGAGCATATATATTTGCGTATTAAACCCAAAAAGAGCACCCTTTATGCTAGGAGTTGTGCAAAATTGGCCCCTAGATACTGTGGTCCCTTTGAAATATTAGAAAGGGTGGGACCAATGGCTTACAAGCTGGCCTTACCACCCCATGTTAGAGTTCATGATGTCTTTCATGTTTCATTATTAAAAAGATATGTGCATGATGCTTCTCACATAGTTGATTGGAATGTGGTACATGTGGAACCAGAAGGGGAGTTTCTGCCAGAACCGCTTGAAATATTGGAGCGGGAAGAAATTGAATTGAGAAGTAGAACGGTAGCAAGAGTAAAGGTGCAGTGGAAGCACTTTACTGCTGAAGAAGCTACCTGGGAACAAGAGACTGAAATGATAGAAAAATATCCATATTTGTTTGCAAAATAAACTCTAGTAGTTGAATAACAACACCGAGGACAGTGTTTATTTTCAGAGGGGGAATATGTAACACCCCCAATTCATGTGATTTCTTTTTTAGAGTTAGATACTTGAACTTTACATCCTAAGGGGAGTGGACCCCAAAGGATAATTATTTTGTGAATGTAATTAAACATTTTATTGAGGAAATGAATAAATTATTGTGGTGCAGATTGACCAAAAATGAGATGATGAGATCACTTGCTAAATCTGTGAGGATGGATGAGGCAAATATTTCCCCACAATCTTTTAAAAATCCTTGAAAGACAATAGGTTTTAAATTTAGATTTTTGAGGAAAAATATGAATTTCCCCAATGATGAGGAGAGTAGTTGGGAAGAGGTAAAAAGTTGGGAAAGCTGAGGAAAAGCATAAAACAGCTTTAAAGAATCCCTAAATTGGGAAGCCTAGGCAAACAGGAAGAAAAACATCCTGAGATTCTGGACGCAGAATTAGAAACATGCTTTGGGGAACAATAGCTTAAATAAGCTACTCCTAAACAGATTGAGGTTAGTCTATGGTGGAGGTGATCTCAGCTCGGGGGTGAGTTCTGGGAGAAAAATATAACTCTAAGGTTGGGAGGTTGGTCATTTTGCTGATTGGTATGTAAATGCTACTTATCTGTGTTTTCTTTACTTCAGTATGAATTGGCTACATATAAAGGTTTTATATATATTATACTATATATGCTACATTTAACAGAATCAGTAGAAGGTGTTCACCTTCAGAACTCTGTAGAGTTGTAGACATTAGCTGTGAAAAATAGAATCCACCAGAATTTCTAAACCATCTCTGTTCAGATCTGGGGATACTTGTATGTCCACAGAATATAACACTTCAATTTATAATAATCTACTTCTTCTATGTTAGTGCACTCTATGAGCAGAAATAAAACAAAGCAGTAGTAGAGTTCTATATCCATATAAGAATGTGCATGAGAATTCATAATTAAATTCAAAAGAAAAACATAGCCTGCACTAGAAATCTGCCCATTTCTCATATGATAAGAGAGGTATATAGGAAGTAAATTTTATATGCAGAAGTTCCTCGTACTGTTCAAGCATATGTAAATCTTATCTAAAAAATTTGGAATTGTAAAAAGTGGTTGGCATAATAAAGAGTTATTTGAGTATTAGTCAACACCAGAAAAATTGAAGGTCAAGCAATTTCTGAAGAAGGCAGGACCAGAAAGAACACTTATAATTGGACTGTCAGAAATTGTATTACAATAGTTAGATTCGGAGAAATTTATTGTTCGTCAATTAACCCTTAGAAATGAGACACCATGCTATTAATGCAGTGAACAGTCTATCTCTGGATACAACAGAATTATACTATGTAAATGGTGTATAAATATCTCTGTCTATGCAGAAAACAAACAATTTAATAATATTCATGCCTTACATGTATAATTGCATATAACTGTACTGGAAATGATTTTAGAAACCCACATAAAACTGAATGAATACTTTTATATACTACACGTCCTCAAGATAAATCTCCAAAGAGGAAACGAGGAACCAAGTATGATGCGAAAGCACTTTCGGTCATGGAATCATTGATTTACAATATCGATCTACACTCAAAAAAATTTAGATCGGTCCGTAGCACAGTCAGCACCGATATTTTCTAAGATTATATCATCTAAACTAATCGAACCAGGAAATCAATGTATCGATAACAACACCAGCAGAACTTAATAAAGATAAATAAAACCAAATTCCAGAAGGTAACCAACATGGTGCGCAAATATGTCATACACAGTAGTGATAGGTTATACTTCTAGTGCGAGACCATCACGAATTATATAACGAGGAAAAAAACTTGTAGGAGAGAAAATGCGGTTAAGGAAGGGGCGGCCATAGACCACCTGAACGAGTTTCATGACCAACACACCGACAAGTGAATGGCGAGGTCAGCATAGCGATAGACCTCGAAGCAAAGATAAACCAAACTGTGTGCATAATCCATTTTTTCTCGACATTAAATACATAAATAAAATCAAATAGAAATGTGGTGCAGTGTCTGCACAAATTGTGTGTAAAAACCAGTATCATATAGTTTTGATACAACGTTGACTGCTAGACAGTCATACCCTGCAACATAAAGCAATGAAAAAATGAAAAACTAACACAGTTGGTAGGACGTCCACTGTGTACACTGTAAAAACGAAACCCCTGAGAGGGATATTGAAGAAACGACTCGGTCGTTGCCCGAGGAAATGGAAAACGAGCATGGTCGAGAGTTTCGTTTGCCAGCGTGCTCACATAACCTGAAACAAAATATACCATACGCATTTGAAGAGGCGCAAGCCCAAAACCGAGTTGATAAACCAGCAGATGGTATGATATGGAAATGGCGGGAACCAGGGTTACCTGTAAATGTGATGAGGAACGATTTGAAACCCTGAAGAAAAATAGAAGAATTGCATCCATCATAGCGAAGGGTATCTGTAGAAATCAGAATACAATTGATTATCATATATCCATATGCACGTCTATCACAACAAATAAACACAGTGAGGGTTTCAACTAACCATAACGAGTTGAAGAGACTTCGCTTTGAACCCACTCAGGCTGTCTGTCGGGGTTCAAAACCCTCACCCCTCTTGAGAACTCAGATGCAAAAGGGAGAAGCATAGCCATAGAACGCCGTGGGTTGAAGTCTGCGGACTTGGTAAACAATCCAACGCATGTTTGGATGAGGCGCCGTCCTGGCAACCAACAGAAAAATTCATAGAATATACATCAGCAAATCTGAAAGACATCGACCATAGGAAGAAAAAAAAAAATTCGAGATGTGAACTTGGTTACCTTCCCGCTGAAAGCCAGAACCACGCGCTGGTAAACATCCTCCCAAGTTGCGGCACTTCGTGGAGTAAAGCGAAAAGCAGAGATGCACATGAGAAAGGATAATGAAATGAAATGAAAACTCTGGAACATAATGAGGCTGGAAAAAATTTGTTTTCATTGAAACCCTAGCTCGTGGCTCGATATCAACCCGGTGTCAATTCGACATAGGAATGGCATTCTAGGGTTTCCGAAATAAAATCAAACACACGGACAAGGACTCCTGAAAATCCCGATGGAGATCGAAACATTAAACACTAGCGTAGGAAATCGTACGTTTAGTATCATATGTCAGTAAACAACTCAGAGTCGGATTATCACGCAGTTAAACAAATCGACAATTCCCAAACGCATGAAGGCCGTAGCTGGCGTGGATCTCTAATACAGAAAACTCGAATTCATAAACCTACGTGTCTACTTCACAACTGATCTCGTATCAATTCAAGGTACCCGGGTGGGTGAAACAAATTAATTCTTCATGCCACAGGGACGTAGGACAGAGGTTGACAAACCCACACTTGTCGACCATTTACGGGTCTTTGATATCTCGTATATATGCAAGTGAGAAAATAAATCATTATCAAATGTAATTCACACCATCTCTATACATGTAGCGTACCCATGGTAATGGGAATAAGACCCCTCTCCAATAGCACGACATTCCCGACACCTTTGAAAAGATTCGGACTATATAAAGACCGAAATTTCAATTATGAGGTAGTGAAATAAAACTTCAATTGAGGTATGAGTGGGACAAAACGACTTAACGAGGGTATTATAAAATATAAGGGTTGTCTTATATTTTATGGAAGTTTAAATAACAAATTATCATATGAGATAAACCAAAGATAATCATATATAGTAAGGGTGCATTAAGCTGAATTAGATTCAACCATGAAGGACAAGCCAATCACCCATATATATGTATAAAAAAAAAAAAAAAATGGTGGTTGGAAAAAGGGAGACATGACAGAAA
>JAXQQM020084926.1:0-26708 GCA_034641835.2 Pinus albicaulis
TCTAGAACATATGATGAAATCCTATTCTTTTGAAGTTTAGGGTTTGATAATGTCATGGTAAAAACTGTAGTCCTTTAGGGTTTGCTGTTAATGTCTAGGTTATATAATGAAACCATATATTTTTAGGGTTTAGTGAATTATGGTTCATAAACAAAACCCTTGTAAGCAATATCATAGCAATGAAACCCTAAGTATATATTCTTTCGTATGATCAAAACCCTAGTCTGGTCAAAATTATTGCATATATAACTTTTATGTATTGATGTTTGTATCTTGGGTTTACCTAGTAGATATTGATATGAAGTTCTAATGCATGATTATGAAACCCTAGATATGTATATGCGAGTATGCTATCTTGATTATTGGTAATTTATTTTTATTGATGAAATCTAGGGTATATAACAAACCCTAGTAGAATCTATTATAAATTATTGGAAGTAATATTGAAGCCCTATATGTATAGTGCTATGATGAGATCGATATCTTGATTGAGTTACTTTAAGTATTGATGATGAAGTCTAGGGTTTGTGACAAAACAATATCAAGTTGTTGAAGTCTATTATATAAAAGATGTAACCGTTGATGATTATGAACCTAACTAGGTTTAGGTGTTTGATGTATAAAGTTTGAATGTTTTGATGCTTCTATTGTAATGACATGATTTTGATTGACTTCATGCTTCTATCTATTTGTATTTGGTTGTATTTTCTATTAAATTTTTGTAGGTACATGATCTTCAAGATGTTGAAGATGTTCATAATCATGGACATGATGAAGGAAGCTACAAGAATGATGATAATCAAAGATGATCATGATGTCATGAAGCCTTGAAAGGATAAATTTACTTTGATTATAAAAAGAAGGAAGTTGTTGATATCCCCAAGTTAAGAGGAAGCTTGGATAGAAGAAAAGGTATATCTCCCGAGTTGAGAGGAAGCTTGGATAGAAGAAAATGTATATCTCCCGATTTGAGAGGGAGTACATATTATGACATTCATAATGAATACCTTGAAGAAAGAATGAAACCAAAGAATGAATGAAATTATTTTCGATGGATTTTCAAAAAAAATACTCGAGAAGTACTGGGGCTGTATTTGGTGCTACTGAAGAAGTGAAAGAATAAATCTTCTGAAAAATTATATTAAGATGAATTTAAGATGATATAAGTAGCATCAAAATGATTATGGAGCCCAGAGGTTTCTGTATACTTGTACATATACTTGAATGTTTATTACTGATTGGAGTTGTGATTGTGCAATATCTCTCCATAAATAGGTTTAACATTTGAAACATATTGGATTGGTGGATATATCTGATTAGGAGAGATAAATCATCTTATAGTGACAAGATGCTTGGAAGGACATCTGGCCATCCTATGTGTTGATGTCTAGATCCCGAAATGGGGAGGGTGGCATTGGTCTTGAAACTTAGACCTTGGATACACACTTAGATCCCTGGGTTGTTGTTAGAGCTTATAAGAGTGATGGTATCTAGAGTGGCTAAAGCTTGAGTACACCTTAGTCCCACCTGATTAGAGTACCCTGGTCAGGTATCTAATTTGTAGCACTGCGTGTGATGTGACTCTTCATAGAGTATATCATTTTATATCTTCTAAGTACCTATGTATGTATTTAATTATGAATAACTCCCTAGTTAAGAGGGAGTGTTGAACAATGTAACTAGTGTTGGTTTTTATAATTTTATTTTTCAAAAGAAAAACAAAAACAAAAAGAATAAGAAAAAAAAAATATATATATATATATATATATATATATATATACCGTAAAAGAAGTTGACTATTAGTGAGAGCTCATGGCTTGGGTCAATGTTTTCTAGGTCAAAGCCTCCATCAAGGCTTCTAAGTTTTGTCTTGAGTTGATATAGTCATTGTCATTTTTATTAGACCCTTCTTGGACTTTTGTATCATGTAAAAAGAATTATTTTTTAGTCCAAAAGGTCATTTGTCACCTCCACACTAAGTCGGCTCCATCCTCATGAAGTCGGTCTGGATTAGGGCTATTTGACACAACAGAAAAGATATATATAGAGAGGCAGCTTGACATATTTGAAGCACTCACTCAACAAGTTCGATCTACAAGAAGAAGAAGAAGCAGAAAAAGAGAGCGAAGTTGTTGGAGAAGGATAGAAGAAGATGGGAATACCTAAATCGAGTTCTTGGGCAATCTATCTCTCACACATAAGAACTTTTTGGGCTGTTGTTGGGGCTGAAATTCTTAATCTACTACAAATCTGAAATTTTGAAGCTCGGGCCGAAAATCTGTAGCTAGGGGTCGAAATTCTGGATTGTAGCTGCAACTGAGAAGGTGACACTAGGAGACTTCGACAGGGATCAACTACTACAACGAAGGGCTAACTTGGTGATTGGAGGAGGCCTTTGTCTAGGTCTAAAGGATCTTGGATTGTCTCATCTTGATTTATACTAGTGGAAGAGTTGGATTGGGTTTTCCCCTAGGTAGGGGTTTTTCCCTAGTTGAGTGCCTACATCTTGTGTCCCTTGTTGTGATCTTCTTTGTTTGGCATTTGCCTTGATGAAAGGAACATAATAAATTGAAAGAAGAACTAATAAGAAGAAAAAGAGAAATCACAAGAAAATCTCAAATTCCAAGAAATCTCTAAAAGAACCTAATCTATGTAATACCCTAGATTTCTTAACATTCATAATACAAATTACAAAAGCGTTCAATAGGGTACAAATATATGTTTATTCAATGACACAAACAAGTAGAATTTCTCCAAAACATTTGTTTATAATTACATCTTAATAAAAAAATAAAAATACAAAAATACAAAACCTTGGTCGGCTCTTTTCAAGAAATTTATCTCTATTAATGAATTACGAAACCCTTCTCTAAAATTCTTCATTCGAAGTCGATGATGGATCTCGATTGGGGTTCGAAACGTCGACACATGTTCCTTATCTGTGGATAATCCGGGAAGGTTCTTAAAAAAATGATCACCACGGGAGTTTTGAAAAACCAATAAATCTCTTATGATTTATTGGCCATGACCATGAGATCCTTGAAATAGCAAAAGACCTACAATGAAAAACAACGGTAACATAAAATTTTAACTATTGGTGTGGAAGGATTTGATTATCTAAAGGGATCATTTACAACTCGAGAAACATACCTTTGTATATAGTTCTATTTGATTATTTCTAGTACTTTTTCATGAAGCCCCAATGTGTGGGAAACACTAAACTAATTAGTTATTGAATAATGTGCAAGAGAATAGTTTACCCACGTCCAACATAAATTGGCCATTAATGATCATTCTTATTAATAAAACATGTTCTCCTTTGAGAAAGAAAAATAAATAAATTACTAACATTGTGGGGGAGACCTCTACAACATCAAATACAAATGCAAAGAAGAGAAAAGGAGTCCATAGCCTAAAGAGAAACATTACATATGCTTAGAAGAAGATATACGTGCACCAAAAGAAAGGAATGGCAAAGCATTTACACAAGTTATTCTACTTCATTAGAAAAATATATGAAAACGTATGTGGTTATATGAATATGAAAAATTATGTGGTAACAAAGATAAGTTCTGTATACCTATACTTCCAAGGTGATTCGTAATCTTATATGTAAGAGTGGTGCTTAGAAGGCAAGTGAGAGAAGCTCTTTTGTCACTAAGGTACAAATCAAAGAGATGGTTCCCACTATCTTTTATCCTCATAACTAAAATAATTTTATTTCAAAAAACACTCAGATGCATCAACAGGGTGGTGAATTCCCCCACCAAAGGTTGATTCCCCTATTTAGGCTCTTGTGAATGCATCATGGCCATGCAAGCAGGTCAAATGTGTTGATGGACAAAGTTCCTAGTGAAGTGCAATTGGCTTTCCATTTCAGTGTTGATGAACAGTCGTACTCAAAGGAAGGATATTCGAAAAGAAAAACAAAAAAACACTTGGATCAGGAAACTAATCTTCACTAGAATTCAACACACTCATCAACATACCTGCTTGGAAAGGTTTCACCAAAAGAGAAAGAAGCTTAGGTACCAAATATACAATTTCTTTTCTTTTCAATATAAAATGCATTTGATCTAAATACCATAATAGGTACCAAAATATGCAATTTATTTTTCTCTTCAATATAAAATCCATTTGACCTAAATACCATAAAGGTAAGAACAAGAAAAATGAGATGTTCAAGGTTTTGAAGTTCTAAAGCATATGCCCGTGACTATTCTGTAAGTATGGCTGTATGTTTTTTCTATATTTTCATTGCATAAAAAGTGGAAGCTTCAAAGTTGTTAAATCTCGAGCAATATAAAGTGCAAGCAATAAACATTAAAGACCACTAATCCAACTGAAATAGATCCAAATGAAACCCAATACTTTCAAGCATTCTGATTGAGCTTTGTTTAACAATTCCTTTTACAGCAAGACAATCTAAAAAGGATGTTTGGTTCAAAATTTCTGTCCCTGTTAAAATTTGATCATTACAGCCTACGAAAACGCATACCACATCTAGTATCCAATTCATTGCCGCAATTTCATATCAATTCAACAGAGAAAAATCAAACAGAAAACCAATAATTACAAGCAAAACAACTGGACTTTTTAAAACAATTCCTTTTACAGTAAGAAAATCTGGATGTTTGATTCAAATTTTCTGTCCCTGTTAAAATTTGTTAATTACAGCCTACAAAATATGCATACTAACTCTGGTATCAAATTCATTAGCAGATTTTCCATATCAATTCAACAAAGCAGAATCAAACATTTGGTGGTGGCCAGATCTTGGTTAAATATGCTTCCACACGCTTGCTTTGATTGATGTAGCCCTCCAATCCAGCAGCTAAAAACTCTTCAGCTGCAGGACCTATAGCTGATCACAAAGGTGGCTTGATCCCATTTTACTAGCTGCATTTTGGAATAAACATCAGCAGATGCTACACGATATATATATATATATATATATATATATATATAATGACTGCAAAGGCCAAAATGAAGTATCTTGGAATGTCATCCACTTTACTACATAATTTTATTCATCAATGAAATAAAATAGAAAAATATATTGATTATCACTCACCTCTTCAGCAGTAAAGTTGTATGCCTGTGCTGTGATAGGAATGATCGCCTTATAAAGGAATATTTGTCATCTGGAAGTGTCTTGGAATCTTTAAGTGACTCTAATATTTTCAGTGGTACAATGATGTAGTCAATCCTACAAAGAACAATTTTGCATTAAGATGGACCATTGACAATTAAAAGTAAGGCCTAATAATCACATAATATAAAACACAAGCCTCTAAACAACACACAATAAAGAATGAAAATTCTTGGTATTTGGAGTCGAAGCCAATTTGGATGTTTCCGTCCCAGGTGGAATGCTTGGATTCTCAAATCTGAACTTCCCTGAAAAACACTGGCCAAAGAAAAGGTCTGTTCTTTTGGGAGGATTTGTGAGCAAGTGATCACAACAAATGGCAGAAACTTGGTGCGATCTTAACCATGCTCAAAAGGTAAATTGTTCAGACAAAGTTGTGTTAGAGGGCATCCATATATGATTCCAGAAAGCTGCCTTTAAAATGCAGCTTCATGGGTCAGGAACATTTCGAGGGACTGGTGATGGAATGGGAAGCCTATATGTGTGTGGGAGGGAGGCAAAGCACCTGGATCTGCTACAGGACACTTCTGACATTGTCCCACACCTGAAGAAAAAGTGGGGATTGAGGAATCCGGAGGTCCACACTGGTTGTGAAACTGCCAATGCATTTGGAAATATCATACTTCTTTCAAACACAAATTATAGGATAGCTTCTACTTCATCAAGGATTGGCTGTCAAGACCAGACTTCACTGGCTTGTGGTGCAAACACTACATGTGCCTTGTGCAGTAAGGAGGAAACAGTTGAGCATGCTTTTTGGAGATGTCCATTTTGCCAAGATTTAATGGGCATGGGTTGAGCCTGAATTTCACTTCTATTTTGCCATTCCACTTTCATGGAAAGATGTTCTTCTAGGGGACATGGATGATTCAGGATACCTGCAAGATCTTTAGGGCATAGCAGTTCAACCTGACCTGGTGCTTTGGTGAAGAACTGTTTACTTGTAAAGCTACCTTGAAGGAGGAATAAACCCTGCTTAGCCAAGGCGAATTGAGGGTTTTAGAGCAGGAATTGGCTTGCTTATCAAGGTTAAGTTAGCGTTTTCCGTCAAATATTGAGTCCCTTCCTCTTGGGGTACAGGCCCATATGCTTGCATTTTTGTCCTTTTTAAGGGAAGCAACTTCCAGGTCCACTAGCTGTTTGTATGTTATAACTCTCCTTAGTCCATGATGTAGTTATTTGTTCTATGAAGTAACATATTACGCATTTCCACCAAAAAAAAAAAACTCTTTTAGAATCTTACTCAAGGAACATCATTGTTAAATGCATAGAGAAAAAATAGTTAAACAATAAAGCCTATAAATCATCATAAATCTAGTAGGCAAAGCCTCACCCAAAGAAGGCTGAAGAGAGATCTTGCTTGTTCGAATTGCAGCTGCCATAAGTTTGGACTTGTGACCATGCTTGTGGATGTAATTGAAGGCCTTAGTTGCCTACAGAAAACAGTGAGCTGCTACACCAGTTATATCATAAAGATGAGAACTTACAAGCTTTGCAAGAGAATATAACATATTTTTCAGTTATAAGAAGCTTAAGTTCATGCTATTATTAAAGATAGCTGTTAGTGTGAAATAATCAAAATTATCATGAAAACAACCCATATTTACCCCTCATATAGCACAAGGATTTTGGGCAGGATAAAGAACTCAGCAGAGGCACAGGGTATGATGTTTTTCAGCCATAATTTTTGCTATTTGGAGGCCTTTGCATCATGTATTTTCATTCAGTTGCCATCTTCATCATAGCGTCAGACAGATACAGGTTGATATGATAGATCATTTGGTTTGACAGTAGCATACCACTTATGCACACCTTGTTAGACACTTCCTTGTGACAATTTATCTGTTGATCACTATGTGGTGCTGTGGTGTTCCAGTGAGGTTATTCACTTGGTTATTTGTTCATCTCATGATTGGTTCCTATAGCACATGGATGATATAGCATGCTTTGTTTCTAGACCCATGCTGGAGTGAATTGACTAGAGGAGACTTATTGGTTATGCGTGATTATGTACCTTAATCTAAGGTTCATATGGTGGAGCACTACTCTTTGCACACAGTTCTCGGAGATCTAGCCTTCCAGACTCCAGTGGCTATTCGATTGATTTATCATGTGATCTTTACCTTGATGGATGAGAATCCATGTTCCTATGAAGACTGTAATTGCTGGGATGACCTCTTGATGATATTTGACCCTTGCATGATCGATATCTTGTAGCAAGCTATGAACATTTATTGAGGCATGACTTCATTCATATTTGTCTAGAGCACACTTGTTCTCTTGCCGATGGTTTCAGTAAAAGGTTTCATGTGATGGCACATGGTTTTGATTAATTTATGATTACCTTGGGGAAAACATGCCACCATTCAAGCACACTATGTTGATTTGTGGTAGCATCGGATGTGCTCTAAGTCTCAATTTTGTAGAGAGGCTTAGACACATGTAATTCTGATAACTTAAAAATCATTTTGGGAAATTCCTGGGAGACGAGTTTTATTTGATAAATTAATTATTTTTAATGAGACCCTGAGTCTATACTTAGGAAATTAAAATAATTGATGGGTATTAATCTAACTATGGGTGCAACTTCTAGAAAGAGCGAGAATCAAGTCAAAATGATCTTAGCCATTGATTAGCTTCTAATCTGAGCCATTGAATGTCGGCTAGAAGATTATTTAAGGAAGCTTGAGGGTCATTTGGAAAACAAACCGAGCGAGATACTCGGTTGCCCAAGCAAATCGATTTTCTCATTGGTTGAAGTTAGGCAAGAGAAATCGATTCGGAAGGGAAGAACTTGCGGGTGGAGAGGGCAGAGAGGGTATCAATCATGAAGTGCAAGGGAAGGTGACGCGGTCACGGAGATGGGACATCGCGAGCGGCGAGAGGGCGAGTGTAGGCGGTGGCGCGGCGTGCGGTCCTCACATAGAGTTGACGCGAGGAGGGCCAACAAGGCCTCTCGAGAGATCAAATTTCCGTCGAGAAATTTGTGAGATAATTTCTCGAGTGTTATCATAGAGATTTCCCTTCATTCTTGTTGATTGCTATTTGTACAAGAAACTTTTGTTGAAGAATAATAAAAGAAACCCTCATCGCTTTTGTTGGTTTTCCAATTTGATTTTGAGGACAATTGTCCAAAAATATTTGTCACTCTTGTACTAGTATTTCTTTATATTTTGCTCAATATTTTATTTGTGAAGGCTGCGAAATTATAATTTATTTTGATATTTCTTGAAGTAATTTTACGTAAATAACTTATTGTTGAATAATAAGTAGGAGAAATAATATTAGATACTACGAGTAGGATTTTATTTTAGAAATTTTCACATGGTATCGAGCTTGATTGGGCAAGGGCACGAAGAGATACGCATTGAAGGGGTCGTGATGTTTGCATTGACAGCCAATGGAACCTCAAAAGGGATTACACAATTTTCTACGAGAGGTTGCGAGAGAAAATAAATAGCACAATGGAATATCATGACATCTTGATTATCTTCGATTGGAAGAAGAAATTGCTTGTTTATCAACACGCATCGACTATTGATTGACACATTGATAGTGGAGCTTCCAACTCATATGGCTTGGGTTGAGAATATTTCTCGAGCTATCAAGAAGAACAAATGAACTTCAAGATTACTATGGGAAACAAAACAAAGTGTTCATGCATTAGGAAGAGGGGCCATAGTATTACAGAGACTGACAAGTGATAACCTCAGGAGCCACGAATGTCTTTTGCATGTGCCCGGGATTGGGAATGAATTTACTTTGAGTGTCTGATAAGCAGGACAAGGGATATGATGTGTACTTCATTGGAAGGAAAGTATATGTCAAGCCTCATTTGGAAGAAAAAGGCTCGAATTAGACTTGAAACAATGATTATCTATCAATGTTGCGAACATCGGCATCGAGGATAAAATCGGCAAAGTGCAGGGGAAAACCAAAAAATCGTAAAAATTGGGAAAAAATTGGTAAAAAATCAGCAAACATCGGCAAAATTAAGATACCATAAAAATATCTTTAAAAATCGGCAAACATCGGCTAGGCCAAAAAATCGTGATTTCGAGATAAAATCGAGATGTTATCGAGATGTTAAGCATAGATTATATATAGGTTGCGGCTGAGTCTCCAATGGCACTAGTATGCAACGATCTCAATGGGAAAAGGATTTGAATGAGCTATGGCACGGACGAATGGGGGCATCTACACCATGGAGCTACGAGGATACTCATAGAAGCTGATACGGGAGTTCAGTCTTAAGTACCAAGCACGATGATGTATGCGGAGGATGCGTCTTAAGTACACTAAAGCAACATATTCCGAAGCAACAATAGGGCTCCAAGTGTATTAGAGCTAATACCCTCAAATATCTGCGGTCAATGTCTGCAGGCTCTTAGTGGTGTCGAATATTTCGTCACCTTTATTGATGACCACTCCGGGGAAAACTCGGATCTACTTCTTAAAGACCAAGGATGAGGTCGTTGATCAGTTGAGAGAATTCAAAGCTACGGTTGAAAACGATAGGGAAGAAGATAAAAATATTGCGCTCGGATAATGGTGGAGAGTACAAGTGGAAAGGACTTCACTTAATTACGCACAAGAGGGCATCGAAGAGAATGGACAATGTGAAATTTTCAAGAGGAAAATATTTACGCAATACTTGGTTTATTTACTGCTACTTATGAGATAAGTTATTTACAAATGCTTCGATAAATTACGAAATAAACACATTTGCGGATCTTCACTATCGTTAAGAGCATAAGAGCAGAAAGGCAATTGACACAAAGTAGCACAATAGAAACAACCATGAACACGAGTTATTTTTGGACAATTGTCCCCGAGAAAAACCCAATGTGGGAAAACCGGTGCGGCAAATGAGGGTTTTATATTTATCTTGAGAAATGGAAAGTACATTTACAAGAGTCTAATGAAGCGAGAGAAAAATTTGGAAGCACATGGCTGAATTTTCCTAGACCTTCCCGGACAAATTACCGGACCCTCGGGGTGACCTCCTTCGCCCTTTGCATCATCAGCGTGAGAGCTACGTACGAGTCCCTCTGCGGGTACATGATTACGTATTGGAGGGTTCTTATCACGATCGAGATCACCCTTCCCTTCATCCTCCTAACTGCTTCCGATATTGACTCCTCCCTCACTCATGCATACACAGCCACCTCTACAAACTCACCCAATGAAATCGGATTCTCTTGCTTCAAGAATCGATTTCCTTCGAATTACTTAGAGTGTCCTCGACTTGATTTCCAAATGGCCCTCAAGTCTCTTCTTATAGTCTTCTCCTTTAATTGAATGATGGCCAATATTATATCGTTAATCAATGGCTCGGATTAAAAGTTGACTTGATCTTCGTTTTCTAGAAGATTCACGATACGCTCTATTAATACCCTTTAATTATTTAATTTCCCTAAGTTTGAACTTAGGATTAAAATAATTAATTATTTTAATAAAGTCATATTTGAGTGGAATTTCCACAAACGATTTTTGGGTTCTACGGATAAGCTGATGTCCAAGCCTCTCTACCAAAAATGAGACTTAGGACACTTTCAGATGTTATGAAATCAACACTCCCTCATAGTGAGGAAAGTGTTTAAGCAAAATACCATTTGTATTGCGGCGGCTCTATAGGACCTCTTCTTATTTGATGTTGTCACAGATATTTGCCCCTCATCTGTGGCTGCGCTACTGTGTTTTTGTCACTGCTACTCGGCCTCCGTCTTGCGGCTCCTCTTTCTCGAAGACCACCCTTTCCTCTAATGGAAGGGGTTCTCAATCATCCCATCTTCTACGAAGTAAGTGAACTTGATCTTACTTAGAGTCGTTGTGAGGATCTCCTTACTGTTCCCACAACCAAAAGTGTACCTCAAGCGCACAAACTCCACCATTGAGGACATAGTCCCTAATGAAGTGGCACGAATGTCAATGTGTTTCGATCGGTCATGAAACACAAGATTCTGAGAAGCAATACAGCTACGATTATCGCACAATCCGGTCGATTCCATCATTTTCTTGGTAGGTTTAATAGTAGTTTCGAAGCCATATGGCCTCGCACAAGCTTTGCTAGTTGCCATGTATTTTGCCTGTTGAACTCGGAGCCTAAGAATTTATGTTTCTGTCTTTGCTTTGGGAGTAATTCATGATAGGACTAAACGATTTTTACGGAGTACTCTTCCGATCTGTGCTTCAGCCCAATCGCATACGTAAACCCACTCAGCTGGACCTCATTTGCGCTTGGTGCTTCAATCCACATATTCGAGCTATCCCTTTCGGATATCGAGAACATACTTGAGATTCTTTGCCAGGTGGGCCCTCCTTGGTTCCACCATGGAGAGCGCCGATAAGGGTGTTCAGCACATAACGGATGTCGAGGTCTAGTATTGATCGGATACATCAATGATCAGATGAGTTGCCCTGCTGAGTGGGATCAACCTCATCATCCTCTGTTGTGTCTATCTTCTTCCAGTTAGTAATCATAGGTGTGGCCATGGGTCTACGAGTGTTCCATACGAAATCTCTTAAAATCTTTGTAGTATATCTTTGCTTGCCCTAGAAGATTTCCCCTTTCTATTTGCTCATATTTCTAATCCAAGAAAATAGTGCCAGGTCCTTCTGTCGAGATTCTACTAAGCGAGATTCTCCTTGCAATCCTTGATAAGCTTGGATGATCCGATGAAAGCAGTCATCCACATATGCAGTGTGGCTCATCCCCTACTCTTAAGTAGAAGAGATTGGGATCTGCGTCCTCTTGCGAATCCCATCTTACGCAAGTAGCTATCGGTCGCCCATACCATGCCACGGGGCCCCTTGTTTCCAACACAGCCACAAGGCTTTCTTGAGCTGCGGACATGAGTCTTTTGCTCATGCGTCTCAAAGAAGCCCACTGGCTCTTCTATATACACTTCTTCCTCTGTTGCCCCATTCGAAACGTTGTCTTGACATCCATTTGGTGTTCCCATCCCATTTGTCTTGCGAGAGATGTGGATCGGTAGTATGTGATACGGGAGCGAAGGTCTCTCTTAATCAATTCCTTTCTTTTGTCTGGACCATGGCTACAAATCGAGCCTTAAACTTCTCTATCTTTGCCATCTGCAACATATTTGATCTTGTAGATCCACGGATCCTACAAGCGATCACGTACGTGATGCAGGGCTGCTTCCCGGACATCGTTTGTCATAATGGAGCTATACTCACCCACCATGGCATCCACCCACCTTGATGTTGAGTTAGCTTCCCGAGAAAGTTGAAAGGTTCTCAACTGAGCTACCGGTGCTTGATAATACGTAGGTTGCTTTCGTACCCTCTTCCGGAAACTCAGGGGTTCCAACAAATTCTTCTACGTCCCTCGGGAATTTGTTGAAGTTCTCTGCTCGGTCTCCCCACCGGTGGTGGCGAGTCCTCACTGTTCTTCTTCGGAGGAACTCTCCTTAGAATGTTATGCTTGGAGAGGCAGGCCTATCTCTGTAGATCGTTGAGGTGCACCAATGGATCTTCCTCAATACGCGTATCATGGCCATTTCTCAAGATTCACGAGAGGCTCTTCTCCGGGAATTTCCATCCCTTCTTACCGATTTTCCTGCTCTCTAGAATATAGATACGATATGCCTTTGCATTATCGCTATAGCCCATCAAAAAACCCTTTTTTGCCGGTTTGATCTGACTTCTTTCTCTTTTCGTGGGCATTGGCGATTACAACATCTTGCCAAATATCACGATGTGGCCACTTTGACTTCTCTTTTGTAGACCTCTTGGGAATTACCTTTCCCAAGGCTCTATTAGAACTTCTGTTACGAATATATACTATTTGTATTACGGCCTCTACCCATAAGAATTTGGGCAAATCTTGGTCATACAACATTGTCCTTGCGGCTTCTATAATGGTCCAGAATTTTCATGCCGAAACTCCATTTTACTCTTAAGTTGTATGGAAGTGTCCATTCTCTCTTGATGCCTTCCTTGCCTGAAACTTCACGAGAATCTTTATCGATATATTCTCCACCATTATACGACACCAACTTCTTGATCTTATTTCCTATGGAGTTCTCCACCAATGCTTACACACAAAATCTTTGAATCGATCAAAGACTTCATCTTTGGTTTTTAAGCAAATAGATCCAAGTTTTCCTAGAATAATCATCAATGAAGGTGGCAAAATACTTTGCCCCACGAAGGCGAGTTGTGGACATTGAATTTGCAAATGTCGAGTATATTAACTCTAATACACCTTTGGCTGTTTCTTTGCTTCTTGGAAATGCTTCAGTAGCGTCTTCCCTAGTACGCATCCTCTGCCAAACTTCGTCTTTCTTTATGTTTGACAGAGCCCTAATGAAATTATTTTGAGAATCCCCAAGGCTCATGGTGTAGATGTATCATACATTGCCATAATTCATTAGGATCTACGCCGTTTGCAGCACCAATCAGACCACCAGAAGATTCAGCATTTGGGTTTATACAGGCTTGTGACTCCTTACTCGATTTGTGCCTTTTTGCTCTAGTTAGGGTGTTTGACATACATCTTATCTCTAATAGAAGTATACATCATAACCCTTGTTTTGAAGTTGAGACACTAAGAGTAAATTCATCCCCAACCACATTTGTCTGTGAACATTAGGTAGCTTACGAATCTTTTGCCATCTTCGATCTGAAAAGTTATGGTACCTCTTCATGAGGGTACATTTTGCCTTGTTCCCATATTTGTACGGAAATTCATCTGTTCTTCTTGGTAGCTTGAGAAGCATTCTCGGGCGAGTCATATGGCGGATGCCACAATGTCAATATACCAAACACTTGGAGGGATTGTACTCGATACACAACCAAGATCCTCCTCTAGTTTGGATGCCGGCACTTTCATGGCATGTTCTCTCTGCGTTGCATGCTCTAGAGAATTTGTGAGTCCCTTTGGCTGTGAACTCTGCAATGCATTCGTGAGTCCATAGACAGATCCTCCTCTCTGCTTTTAGCCCTTAGCTCCGATACCATGTGAAATTTTCAATAGGAAAATATTTCTGCAATACTTAGTTTATTTCTCCTACTCATGAGATAAGTTATTTATAGATGCTTTAGTAAATTACGAAATAGACACATTTGCGAGATCTTCACTATCGTTAAGAGCATAAGAATAGAAAGACAATTTACACAAGTAGCACAATAGAAACAAATGAACATAGTGATTTTGGTGGTGTCCCCGGAAAAACCCAATGTGGGAAAACCGTGTTGGAAATATTGTCATTGATGGCAAAGGAGCGGCACTCGGGCAAAGAAACTGTAAGCAATAGAGCGACAAAAGAAAGTCAAAATGTAACGAGTCATAGAAGCACGATGAGAAACCGTTATTCGGAAGATAGAGACAGAGGCAGAGTGACAGAAGCAGAGACAGAGGCAAAGAGCAGTTACAAAATTCTGAGAATCGCACTCTCCAACCGGCGGAGCAGAGGCAGAGACAGAGGCAGAGAGCAGTTACAAAATTCCGAGAATCGCTTCACTCCAGCGGCATATAATACAGAACCATATTCCGGGAATCGCACACGCCAACCGGCGTTATACAACACGAATCTTATTCCGGGAATCGCAGACTCCAGCCGGGCGTTACACATATAATACAGAACCATATTCTGGGAATCGCACTCTCCAACCGGCGGAGCACATATAACAAATACAAACATTATTCTGGGAATCACTTCACTCCAGTGGCAAAATATATATAAGCATATATATCAGTTATATACAAGCGGAGCACTTTAACCAAAGGTTCTATCAAAACGAAATGGCTTATAAGGTGGGACCCCTCCCCAATCGCAATCGGAGAAAAGGTTCAATCGGCGGAGTTTTGTTATGTGCTCCGATTAAAGGCCGGACCCGATTGAGCTATATGCCACAGTTTATTGCTAATCGCATCCGAGTTCCCAATCGCATCGGAATTGGTCAATCGCATCGGAGAACATGTGAGTTGTGATTGCGATTGGAAGTCTAGACCCAATGGAGGTATGAATTATAATTCAAACATGTTTGAAGTCCTGTCCCAATCGCATCGGCAAAATACAATGAACAGTGGTCAATCGCAACACATATTAAAAGACTTGCGATTGCGATTAAGAGTTCGGACCCGATGGGTGTATTAACGATGGTGTATATATATTTGAATTTCGGCTAATCGCATCGGAACTTTCCGATTGATCGCAAGTCCTTTGTAATATGCTCCGATCAAGTGGCGGACCCGATGGCATTATACGATGGATTTAATAGGTTCAATCGCATCCGGAATCTCAATCGCAATCGGAACTCTCCGATTGATCGCACGACTTTGTAAAATGCTGCGATTGAAGTGGCGGACCCGATCCAGTTATAAGCGGGAGTTGATATATGCAAATCGCATCCGTGTTCTGATCGCAATCGGAACTTTTCTATTATGCGCCCCAATTGCATTTGATTGAAGCCCGGACCCGATGGGCTTATTAACTATGATTAACAAGTGTTTGAGTTCCAGTTCTAATCGCAAACGGAAATTTGTGAAGGTGATGTTATATATAAATATATATATATATAAAGTTGTTGCGATTGTATTGAAAAGTGCCGCGTGGTCTGTGGACCCACGGGCCTCGGCTTAAGGTGGAGGGCGATTATCAATATACAATGACTGTGATATATGTCTGTTCCACTTGCGGAATGTTCCACATCAACAAGACACTCGTGGCATGAAAAGCGTTGGAATATGGCCCAAAATTACAGTCAGCATATTCATTTATATATATAAAGCGCTGATATAAAAATGAAAAAAGCAGTTACACAAATACAGAAGTTACGTAGCAGCCATATACAGAATGACATACAGAGAACAGAAAAGAGATAAAACACAGTCACAGAAAAGAAAAATACACAGTCAGAGAAAAGACAAATGCGCAGCAAGCCAAGAGACAAAACGAGTGAGCTGGAGTTCTCATTTAAATTTGAATGTAAATGTTTTAATTGTTTTTATTGTTTGTGATGCATTGGCAAGTCTCCGAGAGAAAACAAACTCCCATTGTAATGTTAAAATTGACACCTACAGTTATAATTTCTGAGTAAGCTGATAAAAGGAGTGAGAAGGCAGAAGGCAAAGAGACATGACTTTCCATTTCGAATTCCAAGCAGAATACAAACATTCATGTGAAGAAATCTATAAATAATATCATCTTGATATTCAAGAGAAAGAAGTGAGAGTAAATCGAGAGAAGGCAGAATATAGAAGAGTAAGACAGAGAAGATTAAGAAAAGCATAACAGAAGGAGAAGCTACAGAACAGGGCTGATATCTGAGGTAAATCAGCAAACTTTCAGTTTGATAAATTGAGGAAGTTGGAGCTTCCCTATCAAGTTGCATCTTGATAGTCGTCAGTTGTAGCTGACTGAGGTTGGAGCCTCCTGTAGGTTGGTGCCTGCAGAAAACTGAATGGAGTTGGTGCTTCCTTGCAAGTTGTAGCTTGCAGAATTGAGGTAGGAGCCTCATATAGGTTGGTGCCTGCAGAAAAACAGTGGTGAGAGGGAGTTGGAGCTTGCCTTTGCATCACAACAATAATAAGATGTGGTTTTCTCCCTTTATGGGTTTCCACTTATGTCTGGTGTCTCTGTGCATGATATTTATGTATTGATCTGATATGTATCATTTTCTTAATACCTGTTGCTCTCAAATTAAGTCTACTTCTCTATTAAACTAATACTTTCAGATTACATTCTAAGATTACTCTCACATCAAATAGAGTTTGAAATGAAGGTGTAAATAAGTTTATTGAAAAGTTTAAAAGATCAGGAATGTATTAAACTGATTCACCCCCCCCACCCCCTCTCAGTTTAATTAGAGATTCAGCAATTGGTATCAGAGCAGGTTCCTTTGTACAAGTCTAACAACTGAAAGGAGATCCTAGGTTCCCAAGATGGCTAGTAAAGAAGGATGCTCAACCAATAAAGCCCCTTTCTTCACCGGTGAAAATTATGCTTTCTGGAAAATCAGAATGAAGACATACATAATGTCTCTAGGAATAGAAGTCTGGGCTGCTGTGGAATTAGGATATGCCCCGAAGGCAACTGACTTAGAAAAGGACGCAAAACAAGATTTTGTGGCTAATGCAAAAGCCATGAATGCCATCCTGAATGGATTATGTGAAGCAGAGTTTATTAAAGTAATGCACAAAGACACTGCCAAGAAAATATGGGATACTCTTGAAGACATACATGAGGGAGACCAGAAAGTAAAAACTGCCAAACTTCAAGTATATAGAGCCCAGTTTGAAAACTTAAAAATGAATTATGATGAAGATGTTGGCAGCTTCTTCTTAAAAGTTGCAGAAATTGTTAACAATATGAAAGCTCTTGGAGAAACCATACCAGAAAGTATAGTTGTGAAAAAGATTCTAAGATCACTCCCATCCAGATTTAATCCCAAGGTATCTGCAATAGAAGAGACAGTGGATTGGGGGACTCTGACCATGAACCGGATACTTGGAAATCTAACAGCCTATGAAATGAGGCTCCCACAGAAGAAGCCAAGTACAAGGGAAGCAGCATTCAAAACAGAAAAGAAGAAAGAAGAAAAGGAAGAAATATGCTCTTGCTCTGATGAAGAAGAGGCTAAATTTGTTAAGAAATTGGATAGAGGCTCAGGTAGATACAAAGGTAAACTTCCCTTCAAATGCTTTAACTGTGGAAGAGTTGGACATTATGCTGCTAAATGTCCTCACAAGAGAGTAAGAAATCAAGCTCAAGAATCAGAGAAAGACACATCAAAGAACTGGCAGAAAGGAAAGAAATTCAGCAGAAAATCCTTCTATGCTCAGCAAGACAGCAGTGCATCTGAAGACTCAGATGAACCCTCAAGTGAAGAAGGAACCTCAAAATTTTTATTGATGGCCATAGAAGATCTTGAGGGACTCCTACTAGAAGATGAAGAAGAAGAAGGGGAAGTAGACCTTGAGGGGGAGCTAAGAAGTGCTCTGGAGGAGATTGACAGACTCAAACTAAAATGAAGAAAACAAAAAGAGATTCTCCTAAAATGTGTGAAAGAAGAACAAAATTCAGAAGTCCTCATGCAGCTGAAGGTAAAGCTTGAAGAAGCCAAGAAGATAGAAGATATGTTACTTCAGCAAATCAAGGATAAAACCCAAAAACAAGAGAAGTTGGAGGAAGAAGTGGTATGTCTTAGGAAGAAACTAGAAAATGCTCAAAGGACAATGGTTATAAACTCTTCTCAAACAACAAGCTCTAGCAAGTTGAATGATATTATGGTTGCTCAAAGATCCCCAATGATAAAAACAGGAGTAGGCTATGAAGGAGAATCGAGTAAAGGCAAAGAAAAGGAAGACAAAAATATAATTTTTGTAAAAGCAATGAAAACTGATGAAGAAGCCCAGACCATTCCTATAAAAGAAGAAACATGTAATAAGAATGACAAAGATCAGAAGAAATCTCTAGTAACAAGGAATATAATGAATACTAAGATGGCAGAAAAAGAATCATATGCCCCTAAGTATATCAAATTTGGAAGTCATCAGAGGAAATTCTTCCCTCCTATGAATAATGCCACCTGCTATGTCTGCCACAAGCCAGGACACATTGCTGCATATTGTTATGCAAGGAAGAGTAATTCAGACCTGCAAAAGATGCAAACAGTGAAGAGGCTATCTCAAACGAACAAATGGAGAAAACAATCTTACATCAGGTATGCAAATAATTTCTATGGTTATTGTTTTTATTGTAAGGAATTTGGCCATAAAATTATTGAATGTAGAAAGTATGGACAAAGACTGATGTTCAACACCTCAAGGAGGTTTATGAGTCAAAGAAATTTTGTTCATGCTCACAATTCTGCAAAAACTATAATAAAATGTTGTATATGCAATCAAATTGGGCATATATCTTCCAAGTGTTCTCTAAAGGGATATAATTCATCACCTCACCAAAGATACCAAACAAAAGGGGGCCTCCAGTGGATAAAGAAAGTGAATAAATGTGACCTGGCTCTAACTACTCAAGATCTGAAAAGCCAGTGGTACTTGGACAGTGGCTGCTCCAAACACATGACTGGAGACAGAAGCAAGTTTATAACTCTTGATGAAAAGAAATTTGGCAATGTTATTTTTGGTAATGATAAATCAGGAAAGATCAAGGGAAAAGGCTCAGTCAGCCTAGACAATGGCATAGGAAAAGCACAAGAGGTTCTATTTGTGGATGGACTGAAAGAAAATTTACTGAGTGTCAGTCAGATGTGTGACAAAGGCTGTGAAGTTCTTTTTAGAGCACAAGATTGTGTAGTCAGGTCAAGCACAACAGGAAAGACTCTGCTCAAAGGTGTTCGAACAGAGAACAATGTATACATAGTGAAAGAAGAAGATGAAGCCTGCCATCTTAGCAAACTTGAGGAGTCATGGTTGTGGCATAGGAGATTGGGACATCTCAGCTTTGACCATATCATCAAATTGAGCAAGAAGAAAGCTATCAAAGACATGCCAGAAATAAAAAGGCCTTCAAGTACTATATGCAAATCTTGTCAATTAGGGAAACAGACTCGCACATCCTTTAAATCTAAAGAGGAGTTGTCAAAAAGAAGACCACTCCAGCTTGTGCACATGGACCTGTGTGGACCTGCTAGAACTAGAACACCAAGTGGAGAATCCTATTTCATGCTGATAATAGATGACTTCTCCAGAATGACATGGGTTGCCTTTCTCAAAAATAAATCAGAAGCATTGGAAAATTTAAGATATTCAAAGCATTAGCAGAAAATCAAACTGGATGCAAGCTGAAATGTATCAGATCAGACAGAGGAGGAGAATTCACAGATTATGACTTTGCAGACCTATGTAATGAACATGGAATAAAGCAACAATTTACTATTGTAGGGACACCTCAGCAGAATGGAGTAGCAGAGAGACAAAACAGGTCTGTACAACAAATAGCCAGAGCTATGATGCAAGAGAATAATATTTCTCAAACCTTCTGGGCAGAAGCAGTACACACAGCAGTACATATCCTTAATAAAGCTCACTTAAGGCCAAGCAGTGACAAGAATCCATATGAACTATGGCATGGAAAGCCAGCTTCAATAAAACATTTCAGAGTCTTTGGTAGCAAGTGTTACATAAAGAATAATGATGAAAACCTTGGGAAATTTGATGCAAGAGTAGATGAAGGGATTTTTCTAGGATATGCTTCCAAAAGTAAAGGATATAGATGCTACAACAAGACTCTTCGGAAAATAGTTGAAAGTATTGATGTGAGATTTGATGAAGAATTTCCAAACAATACAAGAAATACAGATTGCTGCAGTCCATCAGTTAATCATGAAGAAGAAGACCGGAATGATGAAGAAACTAGCAAGACAATAGAAGATGCAGAGCTGAGCTCAAAAACCTCCTCAAGATACACTCAGAAGAATCATCCTGAAGATCAGATCATAGAAGACAAGAAAGCAGGAGTCCAGACAAGAAGGCAGCTAACAGAACAAACAGAAGAAGTATGCATAGCCATGTTATCACAAATAGAGCCAAAGAAATTTGAAGAAGCCAGCAAGGACAAGTATTGGATAAAAGCAATGAATGAAGAATTGGACCAAATTGAGAAGAACAATACCTGGGAACTAGTTCCTAGACCTATTGAGAAAAATATCATTGGTTCAAAATGGGTATTCAAAAACAAAATGAATGAGCAAGGATAAGTAATCAGGAATAAAGCCAGGCTGGTCTGCAAAGGATACTCACAAATTGAAGGACTTGATTATGAAGAAACATTTTCCCCTGTAGCCAGAATGGAAGCTATCAGAATGTTCCTGGCATTTGCATCTTCCATCAAGATTTCAAGGTGTATCAATGGATGTAAAATACGCTTTTCTTAATGGTGATCTAGAAGAAGAAGTGTACATGGAACAACGAGGAAGGTTTCTCGTTGTGAGATAAAAGAAGACATGTAAAGGCGAAAAAGCCTATACGGGTAAGAAACAAGCTCCTTGTGCTTGGTACTCAAGACTGGACAAATATTTGCAAAAATAGGGTTTTAAGAGAGGTGGAGTAGACAACAATCTATACATAAAAGCCCATGAAGATGAACTCCTGATTGTTGTAGTATATGTTGATGATATTATGTTTGGAAGCAACAAAGATGAACTAGCAAAAGGGTTTGCTGATGAGATGAAAACAGAGTTTGAAATGTCTATGATTGGAGAGCTTAGTTTCTACTTGGGACTGCAAATTCAGCAAAAGAACACAGGCACATTCATTTCTCAAGAAAATTACTTAAAAGAAATGCTGAAAAAATTCAAAATGGAGGACTGCAAACCAGTGACAACCCCCATGATCATATTGAGAAAAATATCATTGGTTCAAAATGGGTATTCAAAAACAAAATGAATGAGAAAGGACAAGTAATCAGGAATAAAGCTAGGCTGGTCTGCAAAGGATACTCACAAATAGAAGGACTTGATTATGATGAAATATTTTCCCCTGTAGCTAGAATGAAGCTATCAGAATGTTCCTGGCATTTGCATGCTATCAAGATTTCAAGGTATATCAAATGGATGTAAAATCTGCTTTTCTTAATGGTGATCTAGAAGAAGAAGTGTACATGGAACAACCAGAAGGTTTCTCATTGACAGATAAAGAAGACCATGTATGTAAACTGAAAAAAGCCCTATATGGACTGAAACAGGCTCCTCGTGCTTGGTACTCAAGACTGGATAAATATTTGCAAAAACAGGGTTTTAAAAGAGGAGGAGTAGACAGCAATCTATATATAAAAGCCCATGAAAATGTACTCCTGATTGTTGTAGTATATGTTGATGACATTATGTTTGGAAGCAACAAAGATGAACTAGCAAAAGGGTTTGCTGATGAGATGAAAACAGAGTTTGAAATGTCTATGATTGGAGAGCTCAGTTTCTACTTAGGACTGCAAATTCAGCAAAAGAACACTGTCACATTCATTTCTCAAGAAAAATACTTAAAAGAAATGCTGAAAAAATTCAAAATGGAGGACTGCAAACCAGTGACAACCCCCATGATCATGGGATGCAAGCTGTGTGCTGATGATAGGTCTGCAGATGTAGATCAAAAACTCTACAGATCCATGATAGGAAGCCTGCTGTACTTGACAGCTTCAAGACCAGACATCATGCTAGCAGTAGGACTAGTGGAAAGATATCAAGCAGCACCTAAACAAAACTGTCTTCTGGCAGTAAAAAGAATACTCAGATATCTACAAGGAACAACACAATATGGGCTTTGGTATCCTAAAGGCAAGAGCTTCACCTTAACAACGTACACAAATGCAGATTGGGCCAGCTGTGTGGATGACAGGAAGAGTACAAGTGGAGGTGCATTCTATCTAGGAGAAAGTCTGGTGGCATGGCTAAGCAAGAAACAAACATCCATATCTCTGTCTACAGCTGAAGCAGAATATATAGCAGCAGCAGCATGTTGTACACAAGTCGTGTGGATGAAGCAAACTCTTCAAGACATGAAGGTAAGCATTAATGAACCTATCTCAATCAAATGTGATAATACAAGTGCTATAAGTATATCTAAAAATCCTGTGCTTCATTCAAAAACTAAACATACACCAATCAAGTATCATTTTCTCCGAGAACAAGTGGCTCAGAAGATAGTTAAACCGGACTATGTATCAACGAAAGAACAGATAGCAGATATATTTACCAAACCACTTGCCAGAGAACCATTCGAATACTTGAGAGACAAACTAGGGGTAGTATCTGTAGATACTATTCTCTAATATGAAGAGAAAGTACAGTCTCAGGGGGAGAACAAAATGAAGATATCATTCCAGGGGGAGAATAGCCAGCAAGATAAGCATAAAACAAGTCCACAGGATCACATTATCAGTATTATCAGCATTATCAATATTATCAGCATTCAGAAGCAACAAGAACCTTTCAATCGTAAAATGCATCATCTCTGTCTGCAATCTAGCACATATTACAGGCACTACAAATGAAACACAGCATAGTCCAATTTCAGCGGAAGAGGACCTAAACGTAACTCAGAGAAAGGAAATACAACGACAGAACCCATACGGAGAGATGAGGAGTCATCCTTTGCCATTGATGTCAAAGGGGGAGGAAGAAAAAATAGCAGGAGGAAGAGCAAGCAACAAGAGAAAGAGAAAGCAAACAGAGAAAGTGGATTGCCATCAATGCCAAAGGGGGAGACTGTTGGAAATATTGTCATTGATGGCAAAGGAGGCAACACTCAGGCAAAAGAGGCAGCGCTGTAGCAAAGGAAGGCAAAAGAGGCACAACGAAAGCAATAGAGGCAGCAAGAAGAAAGTCAAAATGTAATAGTCATAGAAGCACAGTGAAGAACCGTTATCGGAAGATAGAGACAGAGGCAGAGTGACAGAAGCAGAGACAGAGGCAGAGAGCAGTTACAAAATTCTGGGAATCGCACTCTCCAACCGGCGGAGCAGAGGCAGAGACAGAGGCAGAGAGCAGTTACAAAATTCCGAGAATCGCTTCACTCCAGCGGCATATAATACAGAACCATATTCCGGGAATCGCACACTCCAACCGACGTTATACAACACGAATCTTATTCTGGGAATCGCAGACTCCAGCTGGGCGTTACACATATAATACATAACCATATTCCGGGAATCGTACTCTCCAACCGGCGGAGCACATATAACAAATACAAACATTATTCCGGGAATCGCTTCACTCCAGCGGCAAAATATATATAAGCATATATATCAGTTATATACAAGCGGAGCACTTTAACCAAAGGTTCTATCAAAACGAAATGGCTTATAAGGTGGGACCCCTCCCCAATCGCAATCGGAGAAAAGGTTCAATCGGCAGAGTTTTGTTATGTGCTCCGATTAAAGGCCGGACCCGATTGAGCTATATGCCACAGTTTATTGCTAAACGCATCCGAGTTCCCAATCGCATCGGAATTGGTCAATCGCATCGGAGAACATGTGAGTTGCGATTGCGATTGGAAGTCCGGACCCGATGGAGGTATGAATTATAATTCAAACATGTTTGAAGTCCTGTCCCAATCGTATCGGCAAAATACAATGAACAGTGGTCAATCGCAACACATATTAAAAGACTTGCGATTGCGATTAAGAGTTCGGACCCGATGGGTGTATTAACGATGGTGTATATATATTTGAATTCTGGCTAATCGCATCGGAACTTTCCGATTGATCGCAAGTCCTTTGTAATATGCTCCGATCAAGTGGCGGACCCGATGGCATTATACGATGGATTTAATAGGTTCAATCGCATCCGGAATCTCAATCGCAATCAGAACTCTCCGATTGATCGCACGACTTTGTAAAACGTTGCGATTGAAGTGGCGGACCCGATCCAGTTATAAGCGGGAGTTGATATATGCAAATCGCATCCGTGTTCTGATTGCAATCGGAACTTTTCTATTATGCGCCCCGATTGCATTTGATTGAAGCCCGGACCCGATGGGCTTATTAACTATGATTAACAAGTGTTTGAGTTCCAGTTCTAATCGCAAACGGAAATTTGTGAAGGCGCTGTTATATATATATATATATATATATATAAATATATATATATATATATATAAAGTTGTTGCGATTGTATTGAAAAGTGCCGCGTGGTCTGTGGACCCACGGGCCTCGACTTAAGGTGGAGGGCGATTATCAATATACAATGACTGTGATATATGTCCATTCCGCTTGCGGAATGTTCCACATCAACAAGACACTTGTGGCATGAAAAGCGTTGGAATATGGCCCAGAATTACAGTCAGCATATTCATTTATATATATAAAGCGCTGATATAAAAATGAAAAATGCAGTTACACAAATACAGAAATTACGCAGCAGCCATATACAGAATGACATACAGAGAATAGAAAAGAGATAAAACACAGTCACAGAAAAGACAAAGACACAGTCAGAGAAAAGACAAATGCGCAGCAAGCCAAGAGACAAAACGAGTGAGCTGGAGTTCTCATTTAAATTTGAATGTAAATGTTTTAATTGTTTTTATTGTTTGTGATGCATTGGCAAGTCTCCGAGAGAAAACAAACTCCCACTGTAATGTTAAAATTGACACCTACAATTATAATTTCTGAGTAAGCTGATAAAAGGAGTGAGAAGGCAGAAGGCAAAGAGACATGACTTTCCATTTCGAATTCCAAGCAGAATACAAACATTCATGTGAAGAAATCTATAAATAATATCATCTTGATATTCAAGAGAAAGAAGTGAGAGTAAATCGAGAGAAGGCAGAATATAGAAGAGTAAGACAGAGAAGATTAAGAAAAGCATAACAGAAGGAGAAGCTACAGAACAGGGCTGATATCTGAGGTAAATCAGCAAACTTTCAGTTTGATAAATTGAGGAAGTTGGAGCTTCCCTATCAAGTTGCAACTTGATAGTCGTCAGTTGTAGCTGACTGAGGTTGGAGCCTCCTGTAGGTTGGTGCCTGCAGAAAATTGAAGGGAGTTGGTGCTTCCTTGCAAGTTGTAGCTTGCAGAATTGAGGTAGGAGCCCCCTGTAGGTTGGTGCCTGCAGAAAAATAGTGGTGAGAGGGAGTTGGAGCTTGCCTTTGCATCACAACAATAATAAGATGTGGTTTTCTCCCTTTATGGGTTTCCACTTATATCTGGTGTCTCTGTGCAAGATATTTATGTATTGATCTGATATGTATCTCAGTCATATTTCTTACTTAGATCGCTTTCCTCGGGGGTCCATAGCTTTTAGCATTATGTTTCATGTCATTTGCTTAGATGATCCTCATGAGACTGCATAGTCTCTTTAAGCTCTTCCAATACATCTCTATTAAATGAAAGGATTCAATTGTACATTTGTTATTAGTATTTCATTTTCTCGTTATTTAGTTAAAAAGAAGATTCTCATTATATTGCAATAAGTCTCTTTCAAAAGCTTTTCCCATAACTTAATTCACGAATGAGACTAAGTTGTAATATTGTGAGTTATTGATTGTTTTGATTCATAGAAGATCCTATCACATTATGATAACATTATAATTAATCTCTTTCAAAAATCTCTTCCAATAAACCTCTAACTCATGAATGAGATTTAGTTGTAATGTTATAAGTTGTTTCAGCATTTATTTTATGTGTTAAGAGATTCTCATTGCATTAGAATTAATCTTTTTCACAAGCTCTTCCAACAAATATCTAACTAAATGAATCAGATTAAGTTTTAGTGTTTTGAGTTACTTTTCATTTCATGAATGTTCATTTAGAAGCTGTAATATCCATGGATTAGAACTTTTTGTTTTCATCATTTTCTAGTTAGGAACAGAACTTGTAAATAAACTCTGTTTTAATTCATTTATTAACATTTCATTTTCTCCCTTTTGACATAAATCTAACTTCATATTTTTAGGATAGATTAGCATACTAAGATTCAAACATAAAAACCCCAAAACATCAATAAAACATTAAAAACAACGAAGTAAGAAAAAGGGATACTTAGGAACATATAGTGCATCACACTTCATCAGTTTACTAGCCCTGGTTGATAATTTATGTTAGCAATTTAGGACACTAAATTGACTAAATGG
>JAXQQM020067734.1:0-73594 GCA_034641835.2 Pinus albicaulis
GATGTAGCATCAATACGTTTCAAAATTAACATGAAAATCACTGCTCTAAAAAAAAAAGGTTGATGCAGCATCAATACATTTCAAAATTAGCATGAAAATCACCACTCTAAAAAAAAAAAAAAAAAAAAAAATTTGATGTTGCATCAATACATTTCAAAATTAGCATGAAAATCACTAACATTTTAAAACAAATATTCAGACTTCATAAATAAAAATTTTAGAGTGTCAAAAATGTGCACCAAAAAAAAAAATGGTGATTCTGCATCACCACTTTTCAAAATCGGGTGCTTTTTATGCTACTAAAAAAAAGTAGGTAACATTGCGGTTACCTATTTCATCGGTAACATTGTTTTAACTGCTAACATTTTTTTCTTCCATTTTGATTAGGTGCATTTGAGCTAGAAACCTTTACAACATTTATTCTTTTTCAAAGCAATAAAACTATCTAATTCTACACTTATTTCATCAAGGAATCCAGATTAAACTGTTGGATTCACTTATTCTCTACTTAACTACTGAATTGTCATGATTAAACTGTATGACAATTATTTATTTTCTATCTAAAACATTTGAAATTGAAAAATGATGAGTCAAGATTAAATTATTCAAATCATCACAAATTATGGCATTTATTGACACTCTTCCATAATCAACTACAAAAGGTAAAAGTAGTGGCATTTAGACTTGCACACTTTCATGTTTTATTCATCTTTTTTTTTGGGGGGTATATTATTTTTTCTAAGTCCTTTGATCTTTTTTTTTTAGGACTTTTTACCCTTTTTTTGATTTTATTATTTTTTACAAAATATGTGAATACAACTTGCAGAAGGCAAAGTATGTACAAATTTACATGATTACCATCAGTCAAGTCAAAATTATGAATCCTATATTTATAGGTCACTAACAGGACAAAGGCAAGAAAACAATGGAAGGAAAGGAAAGAAATCATGTGGAAGAAAGGGAATTTGAGCTCATTCACATAGATAGTGACGAGGAAAATGAAACAAGGATAGTTAATTCTCTCTTACAGGACTAGAATGCACAAATCAGAGACTTAGAGGTTGAGCTAGAAAAATCAAAATATCTTATTCATTTCCTACAGGTGCAAAACAATCAAATGAGTGTCCAGCTGGCCATTTATGAAGCCTGGGCGCTCAAATACAAGGGAGAGGCTCAGAAATCACAAGTACAGCTAGAGGAGTACATGGGCGCCTATGAAGAAGAAAATGAAGAAGAGGGGCAAGCTAGGAAAAGGCCTAAGACTATGGGTCTTAGAAAAGCATTGGAAAAACAGAGAGAGAGGAAGAATCAGCCCAAGCACAGCAATTTCCTCTCACTGAGCTCCTCGCCTTGGAAACTAAGCATGAAAAATAATTATGGCTTGAAAGGGAAAACATGCATTTGGAGGCTAAGTTAGAGAATAAAAACAAAGATCTAGTCTTACAAAGAAAGATGGCTGAGCATTATAAAAAGAGAAACCAGTTTGCGAGGAAAGAGCTCAAAACTGCCCAAAGGGGACGCCCGGTGCCAAATGATGGAAAATACCAAGCTGGGCTTGGAATTTTTGCTCAATATTCACTACAGGTCCCTAGCAACCCTTGAGGGATTCATTCACCAATTTTGAGAAAAATTGGACACTTTTTGGTTTTTTGCAAATTTTTAAGCCTAGGAGCGCAACACCCTGGACGTTGCACTTTTTCCCAGAGCATCTCCAGCAGGAATAATTTACATTTTTCTATTTCTTGGCACAAGAGGAGCATGCTCACAAAATTCCAGCTCATTTGGAGTTGTTTTGGTCCCTCAAAAGGGCCAAAAACACCCATTTTTTCACCTTTCTGCCACGTTTTCTGAGCAGGTGTTGCGCTCCTAGGATCCTTCACCTTTTCTACCTTTTGGGAAAATTATAGAGATAATATTTAGAAAAAAAAAGTATATTTTTAAAGTAGACATCCATAGCTTTCCAACGGGCCATCACATATCCTTTTTCGACATCGGAAGGCCTCCAAAACCTTGCTGCAAAAAGACCCTTTTTGGTGCTGCGCGCTTGGAAAATTTTTCAGAATTAGAGACAGAGCGCTACGTTCCTGTGTGGTGACTGAGAAAATGTCTGTTAGAAAAGTTATATCTTGTATTTCAGAGCCTAAAAGTAAATATTTTTGCTATTTTGGTCCAAAGAAGATATTATTAAGAGATATTTTGTGCCTTGGACCTTGTGAGGCCTCAAGGACAAATTATGATATTTTGCTTTGGCCTATGGCCTTCTAGATGCTATAGTGATATTTTATTCTCTTTTCTTATATAAAATATGAGGATTAATTTTATTAAACTAGGATAAATTGACATGTTAAGAGCAATACATAGTTTTATGAGCTTGGAGAAAATATTGGTTTTATGAAGTGGATGAATGGCTTTCTTGGCTTGATGGTGGAGGAGCATTGTGTGCAGGATTCCATAGCTTGGTGAATGGTGATGATTCCCTAATTTCTTTATGTCTTCTTGTTTCCATTAATGTTTCATACTTCTTGTTTTTTGTAGATCAGAAAAGTATAGGTTGAGATATGCTCATGGAAGCACCTCAAACCTCATGTTTATTACAATTTTGATGTTTTATTTTTCTTGGTCATTATAAGGAATTCTTAACTGCTCCTTAGGTCCACCAAGAATTTGTTATTTGATTCATTAATAGTCAGTATGCTAGCTATCAAATATGTTTTAAGGTATGCCCTACTTATTTGAAGTTATCAAGACCCTATTCTGAAGCCTTTCTATGAAATATTGATTGATTAGGTTAAGTCAAAGAGGTCTCGCTCGATCTTTCCCTTTGTCCATGCTTACAAACTTGTTTTAGAGTTGCCGCTAGTTTGATATGTTTTTTTAGGAGTTCCCTCTTCATATATTATGCTATTTTTTTATCTTATATGTTTTCCCAAAAGCTGAAGGTGGATTTCTAAAGTTAGGAGTTCTTATGCTTCTATGTCTCACCTGAATGTTTATCTTTCATGTTTATCAATTTGAGTATTGTTCATAGAGATTAATGGTCTGCCCTACCTTATGAGTATTTGATTTCAAACTATATATGTTTAAGACTTCTTCGTTTTTCACAAACTTAATGTTCATTTCACCTCATACCTCACCTAAAAGATCCATTGACCTTGCTAAATCGGCCCTGCAGTACACCTTGTCCATAATTTAGAAATCCTTGACTTTATCTTACCCCATAGCCCTGTTGATTTGATGAACTCTTTTTCCATTTGTCCTACTTGATTAGTTTTACCTCAAAAACCAAAACAAACCAAAATATACTTAACAACTAGCCTAAAATCAAACATACAAAATGAACAAGTTCACATCCTTCGCATAATAGAGAGAGCCCTCTCTGAGTCCAGGAAGGCTAGGTCCCAGGACTCCAAAGATTGGTCTGATGTTACCCTGTCATTTGGTTTACCAATCTGCCAAATTATGGGACACTAACAAGCATGTAGAAACGATCTCAACCCTAATCATTCATTACCTTAAAATGCATACACTACTTTGCTTTACTAAGCCCGTGTGTATACGTGCTTTCCTTCACACCAACTTGCGTATAGATTTGAGAATATTGATTTTCAGAATATGGTCAATCTCAGAATTAGATCTGAGGCCTTCAGTTAGATATATTTTTAGTTTTGCAGAACCCTTAATCAGTCAGTCATCATTAAACATATTTACTCACTCATTGATCAGATTTGTACATATTCAACTTAGTAGCATATGAAATATTCAAACAACCCAGATCTACATGAAGACTTCATCAACAAACAACAGAAATACAAAAAAATTACAAAAAAATTAAACAGATAACCACTTTAGCAAGCTTCAGAAAACCCTTACTTCCATACGCGCTTTGGATGAGACAAAGCCACGTATATACGCGCTTTCACCGAGATGAACTAGCATATAGATCTGTAAATATTTAATTTTATAGAATTTTTCAGATCTATAGACTTACCCAGATCTCTTCACTTCACTTCAACAACCATGTGCCAAGTCACTGATCTAATCATCTCTTCAATAGATCAAGTACATAGTCATTTCAGGTCTAGAGATCCTGATCCATCATTGTATCCAAGGGTGCATCATAGATTTAGATCTACCAATAAAAAAAATCATCCCATGTAGATATACTTCAGAGAGAAGTATCCAGTAACATCCCTTACTCATGCACACCCTTGCACTAGGATCTTCCTCCCCTTATATAGGATTAGCCCTTATCAATACCATGAGCCAAAACCACACAAGTGTTGATGGTATTCTTGGATGAAATTAAATAGACGAAACAATGCTTAATATTGTAGATAATACCATGGTAATGCCCCTTGGTATCATATTTTTAGAGCGCAAAAGGTATACCCGACTTGTATTCTTCATATCTGCATGTATATGCGACTTATATTCATAAAAACTACGTATATACTAATTTTGGACGTATACGCGGTGTTGGCCACCTATAAAATTTGTTCTATCAAAAGGTGGCCAAAACATTATTGGAGCCTTCAAGAAACAACTTTTATGCACAATGTTATCTCTTGAAGCCTCTTGAAGACACCATCTCCTTTGTTTCAAATTTTTCATTACTGTTCCCATTTCAAAGCTCAGAAAATTCTGTTGATTTCAAAGAGAAAGATTGCTGCAAAAAATCCATTTTCCTTTTCCATCCATCTCAGAACTAACCTTCATTTTGCTTCCTCTTTATTCATAAAATTCCTCTATCTTTCCTTTGTTCCATTTCTTCCTTCATAAAAATCCACCTTGCATAGTTTAAAACTCCTTTTTAAACTATATCGAAACTCTCAAAACCCTTGAAAAGCATTGAAAACTTCATAAAAATCACATTTTTTATATTATGGATTCAACCCCCCTTGGGATAGGTCCTTAATCGTTTCCACTAAATACGCCTTGGTGCTGGAACCAAGCGCTAGCCATCCAAGCGCTTATCACATTGCTCAATGCCAATTAGCCCTGTGCATAAGCCCCTGGCCATATTATCTTCCATAAACCCATGGCCCCGTAGACGGGCACCGAACCGTATTGCAAATATCTTTCCGCCCCAAAGTTTAAACCTTTGTTATAAATGATCTTTCGGGTTTTTAATGTGTTTTATCATTTTATTAAAAATAAAAACAAGGCGGGATTCATAGCACTTCTTTTGCGAGGGCAGCGGTTTTTTTCGTTTGGCAGTGATTCCATTCAGCGACCCACACGTGGCCTTGAGCACTATTGGAAAACTGCCACTCATCGCACATTAAAGTTTGGACATGGGCCAGACGTGATATTGACGTACACCGTCCAATCTGAGGCCACTCATCGGATGGTGATCACTTTCCGAAGATGCCCGTGCGATAACTCAGGGTACAATGTGATGTTTAAAGGATCTCCGCCATCGATCTGATTTGCAGATCGACGGCCGACACTCCATCACCCAGTCCCCTCATCCACAGTGGCAGCCAGTGGTCCCAGCATTGCATCAGCATCCATGCGGCACATTTTTGGGGCGGATCTTTATTGTTTCCCCGTACAGTCAGCAAATCCGGACCCGGGAAATTATATCCAGCGTGGTTTTATTAAAAGGTTTTGAAGTCTGGGTATGTTTTATAAGGTTGGTCAGTGCCCAATCTCCACCGTTGATCACGTGGGTCGATCTCATCTGACGGCCCACGTGTCTCCCATTCCCAAACCCGTTCTTCCGCCACATTTTTGTCAAAACGAAGGTTTTTAGCCCATTTTTCTCCTATTTTCAAATAAAATAACTCATTCGCTTTGACTTTTCGCCTCCGCTCCCGACCGTTGACCTCTATGCAATCGACGGTTCAAATTTAATTCCTCCTCCATTCTCCTCTGACCTCCTCTGATCAATCCCGACTATTGGATGATGCCATCCAACGGCCACGCTCACTCCACGTACCTTTTGATGCAGTAAACCCATACATGCAGGATTTTATAAATGTTTTTCGTATTTTGCAGGGTTTAAAAGTTTTTTTCGCTATATCTAAAAAAAATTCAAAGGAAGAGGGTGACAATCCTCCCGCCTTCGATTCACCAGAGAAAATCATTCACGAGGTTTAAAATTCACGTTTCATCGGTGTCTCATAAAGCATTGATACCATATCACCCCTGCACAGCCCTACATACCAGCAAAACATAGTAAATCAAGCACCAATCAAAGAGTATCAGTGTCAAAGACAGAACACACCAGAATAGGAGATTGAAGACCTAAAACACAGATCTCAAGTAAATTAAAGGTGTTTTAGGAAAAGACGAAGACATTTTTCGAGCCGAGAAAGCCTCCACCACCATAAGTAGAGGCCAATTGAACCCTCTCCAGCTCCTAAAGACGCCTGCAGCCTCACAGGAATCAAATAATTTTTAGTCACTACCAAAACAACAGGTGTTTTCCTAAAGACAACTGAACAATTAATGCAAATCAAATATTTTATCTCTAATTGTCGAAAAAACTATTTTAAATGATTAAGAACACCCCAGAAGCAGATCTTTTTTGATCATTAGGCCTCGAAAGGCAGTAACAGAGTTATGAAGCAGAATTAGAAATTATTACATTCCCGCATCATGCCTTGCCTGGATCCCAAAGGCCAGGAATTGCATTGATTACATAATTAATGATACTTGACCCCTGGGAAATCCTCCCACCTCCTCATTCTTCTATAAATACTTCTGTAGAATATGAGCCAATGTTGGTCTCTAGACAGCTGATTGTATGTAATAGTTCTCTGAAGTTACTGATGCCCTGTGTGCAATTTGAAGATACATAAGCTAATATGAGAAGTTTGAAGTTGTAGAGACCCACCGGGCTTGCTAATTTTAATTGGTTTGAACATCAAATACAAGCTGGTGATTCATGGGATCCTGATTTGTGTTAATGGTGATGTGTTCCTCACTGTCAATTGTTATTTTCTTTAATTTTTTCACTCTGTTCACTTTCTCTGATAAGGAGCAGCAAACATAGAGCTAGGACTTACTGTCAACAGTACCCTACTCTTACTGAAAGCTTTATTTTCTATTTTTTCTTCATTTGAAAGTTTCTCTTGAAAGAGTATATTAAAGCAGGTCAGTTTCAAAGCACTTGCCTGATCTAGATTACTCTTTGTGATGATTTTCTGCATTTTTCTTTAGAATATGCTGAAAGCAGGTTGGTTTCGAAGCACTCATTTGATCTTAAGCTATTATAATTGTTCTAAAAATGGTTTTAACTGAAAGTAATTCAATGCAGGGTAGTTTAAAAGCAATTACCTAATCTCAGAATAATTTTATGTTTTGTTTTATCTAAGTACATGCAAAAGTAGGGTAGTTTAAAAGCACTTACTTGATCTCAGGCTGTTCACTGTTCTTAATTTGTGTTCTCCATTTCCTATCTGTTTCATTCCATACAGTCAACTTAAGATATCCTTTGACATAAGTGACTTGCCCCATGGATCCTTCTTGAAAATTGCTGTCCAATTAAATTCCTCCTATGACTCCATAGCCCAATGGGTTAAAGATGTTTTTTGCCCTTTCTATCAGTCGAATCATTCCTTCATTTGCATACATCTTCGCCCTTTATTATGAACTGCCTTCACCTTCATCATGTCTTTGCCCAACCAAAACAAACAAAACAAACCCATGCTCTTCATAACTAGCCTAATATCACATTTCAGGCTTTAAAGATCACATCTTTAAACTCATTCATAGAGAGATCCCTCTCTGGATTCAGGAGGTCTAGATCCTTGAATCCCAAAGTGGTTTGATGTTGTCTTATCTTTTGGTTTTTGTCAATGGCCAAAACATAGGAACCCCAACATAATGGCGACTCCATTGGGGAACTTTGAGTGTTTTTGGGTCTAGATACCTTTAAGGACCTCAGAAAACCCTTGATTGAAGAAAATTGTGGAGTGAGTAAAAAGCATCCTTTTCAAGCACTACCAAGAAATGGTAATCATGATGAAACTTGCTTGAATCAGTGACAAACTAGAAAAACCCTAGGATTCTCACAAGGCTTTATCTAACCTTGAAAAATCAGCTAGCTTAGCCATAAGAGTAGACTGTCCTTGTCTCATAACCGTAGCTAAGTTTTGAAACAAAGTTAGGACATTCTTGGAAACCACACAACTGAAAAATAACTCAGAAAACACAAAAATAGTTCACATTGATATTCAATAAACATGGTAGTGGACCATAACACCTTCTACCTCCAAAAGAGCTAAAAAATTCCACTTGGTGACTCCACAACCCTGCAGACTTTAAGACTCCATTGGGAGGACCCTAATCATTATAAAAACATTCAAAATCAGTAAGAGGGCTTTAGGATTAAAGTTCTCTTAGCAAAAGATCAGTTAAACCGCTCAAATATTTTCATATTTGGTTAACACTTTTCTTGTTTAGTTAGGTCTAAAAAACACAGCATAGTGGCTTCTAGAAAGACTCACACTAGAGCCTATCCTGACCCTGATCCACCTGCGATATTTGATAACCCAGAAAGTATCCTTAGGAAGTCTCCTAGGATTAAATTATCAACTGTTTTTGGATCACCCTTAAGAGCTAATTCAGTTCCTGAAAATCATTCAGCTCTACCACAATCACAAGTTGACTTAGTGAATCCCTTTAGAACTAGGTCTCTTGATGATTTAGATCAGTTAGATTCTGATTATTCACTTTCATTTCCTGAAACAAGTGAACATCCTGGTAGCAGAGAAGCAACACCTCCTGATTTACATTTCCTTCACAACTTAGGTGTCTCTCATGCAAGGTCAGCTCAGCAATCTACTCCTGGTCCATCCACTTCTGCTCACCCTACATCCACTGTTCAAACCACTCCATTCCAGCCCACTTTCCCTCCTGTTAATCCACCTCTTGTAACTCCACCTCCACCACATATCATGGCAACATGGTATGCTCCCTTAGTCCTTCCTGTACCATTAGTCAATCTTCCGCAGGACTATCTATCCAAAATTCCATTATATGATGCTAGCAATGCTACAAATGCATCACAACATATGGATAAGATGAATGACTATTTTGACAGAAATGAAATTGATGATGATTCTATCAAGCTTAGATTATTTGCTCAAAGCTTAGGAGGGGAAGTCGGAAAATGGTTTAAAGGCTTAACCCCTCATAGTATCAATGATCTCCAAGCCTTCCATCAGACATTCTTAAAAAAATGGGAAGTAAAGAAAAACCCTCTCCAAGTCCTTTCTAATTACAAGAACCTCCATAGAGACACGAGGGAAAGTGTACAAGCTTATTGTACCAAATTTAATAGTGTATATAATGCACTTTCCCTGGATCTAAAACCTCCACAAGGCTTAGCTTTAAACAAATTTCCTGAAGGGTTTGACCCTAAGATGGCCTATCAGCTGAGAGAGAAGGATCCTGTAACTCTTGAAGAAATGCAAAAAGGTGCTCTTGCTGTAGAAGTAAACTTGATGGAGAAGAGAGCAAGAATGAAAAATGAAAAAAGAGTGTCCTTTAGAGAGGAACTACACCCTCTAATTCCAACTCAAAAATGGAGAGAATGATGGAGGAAATGATGAAGAAAATGAGCATCCTTGAGAGATCACAAGCTAGTCAAAACCAAACTGCTCCTCAAAACAAAAACCAGAACCAGAATCAGAATTTTAGAAGGAACCAACCTCCAAACAGACCTAGGGAAGATGATCAACAGATCACTCCTCCCTTTCATAAAAAATATATAAGTGAGGTTGAGGAAACATATGAGATAATAGAGGAAGATGATATCAACATGCTGGGGGTAGATAATGATGACTTTGATATTCATTATGATAGAAAACAAGGTCTTCATACACCTTATGATGACAATAGAGATGATGATGAAAGTTATTTTCAAGACATGGAAAATGTCATCATAGAGTCTCAAAAAGAATATGACCTTAGAAGCAAAACCAGTCAACAAAATCCCAACACCAAAACCTCTGACAAATATTCACAAAATAGCACTACAACCAAGCCTAAAATTGTCAAACAAAAGGATAAAATAGTGGCTGTGAATTCTGATAAAGGTAGAGAGAAAGGCACTCAAAACAATGAAAAACAGAGTGCAGACATTAGTAGTACTACCACTTTAGCTAGTACTCCTGTTAAGACCATTTTTTCAAATATGAATAGAACAAATCAGCAAGCTGATGTTGCTGATAGGCTGGCAGCTAGTAAGGCTGAGACAAGTTCTTCAAGGAACCAAATTCCTTTTAGCCTAGAACAGGAAATTTCAAAGATCACAATCTCTGTTCCCCTGACTGAGTTAGCTGCCCAGAATGTATATAGGACCCAAATTTTGAAGGCTTTAAATATTGAGGATAATAATGATACAGTCAATATTAATGATGACCAGCCAGAGCTCATTTTTGGTCCTAAGATTGAAGGTATATATCAAGAGGGACCTATTCCTCCCTTTTATGTGAGTTTAAATGTTCATGACAAAATCCTGCATAATGCTATGCATGACTCTGGAGCCTCGCACAACCTTATGCCAAGGGTAATAATGGAAAGGCTAGGACTAGAAATAACCAAACCTTACAAGGATTTATGTTCTTTTAATTCTAGTAGAGTGAAGTGCCTTGGCCTAATCAAAGACCTTTGTGTGTGTTTGACTCAAATCCCAACCAAGTGCATGGTTATGGATGTTGTGGTGGCTGATGTGCCTCCTATGGCATGTTGTTGTCAAGGTCATGTGGTGCCAAGCTGTAAGGTACCATACAGATGGATGGGACATATGCCACTATCCCTGTCTTTAGCCAGCTTAGAATACTATACAGAGAGGCACACATGAGATTCATGGTCAGTAGCTTAGAAAAGCCTGAAAATTCCCCCATTTACTCTGTCCATGCAGACCTAGATTCATTTATCCTTTAGAATAATGAATCCACAATGGAGTCAGAGCCAAAACACAGCGATTCAGATAACCAGTTAGAGGCCTCTAATATAGAAATGATGGCAGTTCTAGATAGGGAAGAAAATGAGAGAGAAACTATTGAACAGTGTGCTGAAACAACAGACCAGAGTGAACAAAGCCAAGATGGAAAAAAACAGACTACCCTGCTCAACTCCATGAAAATCCTAAGGAACGAGACCCAGCACAACATGTTGCGGATCTCAGTATAGAACATAATGATGAACAAGGCAATAGGTATGAAAACGATGTTAACCCTACAAACAATCCCTTATGGTGCATGAACTTCGACGAGTCTTGCACTAAAAGGAGTGCGGGAGTTGGGGTATGGTTGGTCGACACTGAAAACAATTACTCCGAAAGCCATGCTTTCAGGCTAGATTTCAAATGCCCTAACAACATCGCAGAGTATGAGGCTCTCATCCTAGGATTGTGTCTATTGAAAGAACTAGGAGCCAAGAAGATAATTGTTCAGGGAGACTCAAAATTAGTCATCAAACAAATAAATGGAGAGTATGTCGTTAAGCATCCTAGACTAAGGGTATACCGAAATAATGCCATAGATCTCCTAAACACGTTTACAAAATATGAGCTCGTGTTTGTCCCAAGGAGTCAAAACATAATTGCAAACGGGTTGGCTTGCGCTGCTAGTTCATGTCAAGAATCACCTGGTGATAAACAAATCATCATTCAAACAAAATATAGACCTGCCAGATAATGAACAATGTTGGCAGGTCTTTGAGGGTGACAAGAAGATAGAGGATTTCCTGCTTGGTAGGAAAGAATTTGAGTTATCTGATTCACATTCTAAATCTGATGAAAATTGCCTCAAAAAAGAGTCCCCTGAGGGAGAAAAACTATCCGGTTCCGTAAAAATCAACATGCTAACTGAAAAACTTGAAACTCATACTGAAGAGTATGAGGACGCAGAAAATGAAGACATAGAGGTATTACCGTCAAAGGACAAGAACATACCTAGGGGGTTGGCACCTTTAGAAGACCTGTTTGATTTTAACGACGTAGCAAAGAAACCCACTATAGAATACACAGAGTCTGATGTCGAGGAATGCAGCATAGGCACCAAGGATAAGCCTAAAATGATTAAATTAGCTAGGTCCTTGCCAGCAAACATGAAAAAGAAATACATTGAATTATTTAAAGAGTTTGTTGATGTGTTTTCCTGGAGCTATGAGGACTTAAAAACCTATGATACAGAAATCATCCAGCACAAGATCCCATTGAAATAAAACCAAAAACCCTTTAGGCAAAAATTGCGTCGAATTAACCCAATACAACTGCCTCTAGTAGAAAAGGAAATCAAGAAAATGTATGAGGCAGAAATCATAGTGCCTCTGAGGTTTTCAGATTTGGTTTCTAACCTTGTGGCTATGAGGAAAAAGATAGGAGAAATCAGATTGTGCATTGATTTCAGAAACCTTAACAAGGACAATTACCCTTTACCCAAAATGGAACACATCCTACAAAGGGTAGTTGGTTCAAAGAGGATTTCTCTGTTAGATGGTTTTTCAGGGTACAACCAAGTTTTAGTACTCCCAGAAGACCAACTCAAGACAACTTTCACCACTCCTTAGGGAACTTTCATGTATGTGAAAACGCCTTTTGGATTAATGAATGCTGGGGCCACTTTCCAAAGGGCCATGGACATTGAATTTTCAGAGGAGATAGGGCACTTCATTGTAATTTACCTTGATGACATAACAGTTTATTCCAAATCTGATGAAGAACACCTTAAACATCTAAGAAAGGTCCTTGAAAGGTGCAGAAGGTTTGGATTATCTTTAAATCCCAAAAAGACAGTGTTTGGCCTACAAGAAGGTAAACTCCTTGGCCATATCATATCAGAGGAAGGGATTAAAATATATCCAAAAAGAGTTGAGGGAATACTACAGATTAGCCAACCAAGGAACATAGAATAATTACAGTCCTTTATTGGAAATATTAACTTCTTGAGGAGGTTTATTTCCAACTTAGTAGAGCTCCTTAGAAACATGACTAATATGCTCAAGAAAAAACTAGGAATGAAATGGACTGTAGAAGCCAAAATATCCTTTGAATTGGTAAAACATGCAATCACTAGAGCACTTGTCCTAATCAGCCCTGAATTTTCGAAGGATTTCCTTATTTTTTCCTTTTCCTTAGAGCATACTGTGGCTACAGTCGTGTTGCAGAAAAACCCATAGGGACAGGAACATCCTATTGCCTTTTTCAGCAAGGCTTTAAGGGATGCACCCTTGAAATATGACATAATGGAAAAACATGCCTATGCTTTGGTAAAGGCCTTAAAGGACTTCAGGGTGTATATTCTGCATTCCCACACCATTGCCTATGTGCCTAATATAGTGGTAAAAGACATCTTGTCACAAGACCCAGATGGGAAGAGGGGCAAATGGATTGCTGCAATATTAGAGTATGATTTGGAAATCAAACCCACAAAACTCATTAAAGGTCAAGGCTTAGCTCAATTAATGGCTGAATCAAATCTACAAGCCCTTGACATTAACATGGTAGATGCCCTGGATGAACAGGAAGAGTTACCTGCCCCCACTGTGGAAGAGCAGTTTCAAAACTCACCTTGGTACACTGATATCTTGTATGTGCTTACAAATCTTAATGCTCCTCCTGATTTATCAAAAACAAAGGCAAGGTTTTTAAAGTTGAAAGCTAGGAACTATTGCATTTTAAATGAAGGTTTATATTGGAAAAATACTAATGGTTTATTGCTTAAATGTTTGCCTGAAGTTGATGTAGAGAGGATCAAGCATGAATTCCATGAAGGAGAGTGTGGAGGTCAACTTTACTGGAAAACCACAGCCAATAAAATCCTTAGAGCTGGCTATTACTGGCCCACCCTCTTCCAAGATGTCCATAAAATGATAGTTGCCTGTCACAAATGCAAAATTTTTTAGGGCAAAAGAAAACTCCTCCCTTTACCATTACAACCTATCACTGTTGAAGCTCCTTTTCAACAATGGGGCCTAGATTTCATAGGAGAAATTCATCCTGCTTCATCTGCCCAACACAAATATATTCTCACAGCCACTAACTACTTCACCAAATGGATAGAGGCCATCCCTTCTAGGAATGCAACAGATTCTGTCATTATAAAATTTCTTGAAGATCATATCCTGTCTAGATTTGGTTGCCCTAGGAAGATTATTAATGATAATGCTGTTCCTTTTTGTTCCAAAAATATGATTGATTTTTTCACATGTATCAGATTACACTCGGTCATTCCACTGCTTATTACCCTCAAGGTAATGGGTTAGCAAAATCTTCAAATAAAATTTTGGTGACCATCATGAAGAAGCTGCTAGAGGAAAATAAAAATCATGGCATAACAAGTTGGTGCATGCTTTGTGGGCAGATAGGTTGACCACAAAGAAGTCCATTGGAATGTCCCCTTACCAGCTTGTTTATGGAGCAGATGCAGTGTTTCCTAGCAGCCTAGGTGTACCAGTGATAAAATTAATCCAAGAAATACAGTCAGAAGAGGACAGCATGATAAGGAGGATTAATCAGACAATACATCTCTAGCAGACAAGGGAAGGAGTTTACAACAGAGCTCAAAAGGTGCAAGAGAACATAAAGAAGTTGTTTGACAAGAGAAAAAAAGCTTGTGACTTCAATATTGGAGACAAGGTACTCAAATGGGACTCCAGAAGAGACGATAAGGGTAAACATGGAAAATTTGATAGTTTGTGGCAAGGTCCTTACATGATTCAGTCCACCATTGGTCCAAATGCCTTTTTTCTGCAAGAGTTAGATGGAACAGATTTGTTTGGGGGTCCTGTCAATGGTAAGATGCTCAAGAATTACTACTGCTGAGTTCAATTTTAAAGCTTTCATTTCCATTGTAAATACCATTGCTTTGTTCAGTTTCATAAAGAAAAAATACAAAAACAATAAAAGATAGAAAAGAGGGCAGATTGTGAAAACAAAAAAGGTATAGCCCCATACCAAAAAAGAGAAACAATTCTGAAAGTGTGCAAGCCTAAATTCCACTCCTAAAATAACACACTTCTAGTTAGTAAAACAGCTTAATCTTGACTAATTAGCTTTAAATTTTCTGCTGATAGGATTATGAATTCGATTTGCCAAACTGTTTAATCTTGGCTTATCAGTAGATAGATTAGGTTAGAAATGAAGGGTTCAAACATGCTCAAAATATGAACCTAATTTTTCATGAGGAATGACTCAAATCTTTTTATTCCTTGAGTCAATAAAGGAGGTGAATAACTAGTTATAATCAGCTCAAAATCTGAACCAGTTGACAAAGGAAAGACAACTCAAATAAAAGAAAAAAACAGAGATGTAAAAAGATGAAGGAAGTACTTGAACTGTTAGATCTGAAGCCTTCCATTTTTTAAATTTTCTGCAAAATAAATGTCTATGTGAAGTTTGTTCTTATGCCATAGACGAACATCAAGTTAGACTGTTTAATCCTAACTTGACTGTTTTTAAATTTCTATTGTAGAATTTAGAGAATAAAATCTGTTGGACAGTTTAATCCCAACATATGGTAGATTAGGTAGAGAATTATATGGTCTCAACTGCTTAATCTGATTCCATGGAGAAACAAGGAGTATAAATAGATTAGATTTCTTGTTTTCAAAAAGAATAAAATGTTGTAACAGAGTTTTCCAATCCAAGTGCACTCTAATGAAGAAAAATTGCTAGATCAGTAGGATTGGGTAGGTAGAAAGCTTGTCGAATGAAGATCCATTGTTTTCATGGCTTCTAACATGTTTTTAGAGAAAAAACAAATCATCCAAGAAAATAATGCAGCCCAATGGATAAAGCATTGATTAGCCTCCCAGAGAATGCAAGTCTGAAATTCTTGATGCCTTCAGGAAGGCACCATTCCCAAGTGGAGCCACTATTGGCCACCTATAAAATTTGTTCTATCAAAAGGTGGCGAAAACATTGTTGGAGCCTTCAAGAAACATTTTGTATGCACAATGTTATCTCTTGAAGCCTCTTGAAGACATCATCTCCTCTGTTTCAAATTTTTCATTACTGTTCCCATTTCAAAGCTCAGAAAATTCTGCTGATTTCAAAGAGAAAGATTGTTGCAAAAAATCCATTTTCCTTCTCCCTCCATCTCAGAACTAACCTTCATTTTGCTTCCTCTTTCTTCATAAAATTCCTCTATCATTCCTTTGTTCCATTTCCTCCTTCATAAAAATCCACCTTGCATAGTTTAAAACTCCTTTTTAAACTATATCGAAACTCTCAAAACCCTTGAAAAGCATTGAAAACTTCATAAAAATCACATTTTTTATATTATGGATTCAAGCCCCCTTGGGCTAGGTACTTAACGGTTTCCACTACATACGCCTTGGTGTTGGAACCAAGCACTAGCCATCCAAGTGCTTATCGCATTGCTCGATGCCGATTAGCCCTGTGCATAAGCCCCTGGCCATCATATTATCTTCCATAAACCCACGGCCCCACAGGCGGGCGCCGAACTATATTGCAAATATTTTTCTGCCCCAAAGTTTAAACCTTTGTTATAAATGATTTTTCAGGTTTTTAATGTGTTTTGTCGTTTTATTAAAAAGAAAAACCAGGCGGGATTCATCGCACCTCTTTTGCAAGGGCGGCGGTTTTTTTGGTTTGGCAGCGATTCCATTCAGCGACCGACACGTGGCCTTGAGCACTATTGGAAAACCACCACTCATCGCACGTTAAAGTTTGGACATGGGCCCGGTGCGATATTGATGTACACCGTCTGATCTGAGGCCGCTCATCGAACGGTGATCGCTTTCTGAAGATTCTCGTGCAATAACTTAGGGTACGACGCGGTGTTTAAAGGATATCCGCCATCGAAATGATTTGCGGATCGACGGCCCAAACTCCATTGCCTGGTCCCCTCGTCCACAGCAGCAGCCAGTGGTCCTAGCGCCGCATCAGTATCCACAAGGCACATTTTTGGGGCTGATCTTTATTGTTTCCCAGCACAGTCAGCAAATCCGGACCCGGGAAATTATATCCAACGTGGTTTTATTAAAAGGTTTTGAAGTCCGGGCATGTTTTATAAGGTTGGTCAGTGCCCAATCTCCACCGTTGATCACGTGGGCCGATCTCATCCAATGGCCCACGTGTCTCCCATTCCCAAACCCGTTCTTCCACCACCTTTTTGTCAAAACGAAGGTTTTTAGCCCATTTTTCTCCTATTTTCAAATAAAATAACTCATTCGCTTTGACTTTTCGCCTCCACTCCCGACCGTAGACCTCTGCGTGATCGACGGTTCCGATTTAATTCCTCCTCCATTCTCCTCTGACCTCCTCTGATCAATCCCGACCGTTGGATGATTCCATCCAACGGCCACACTCACTCCACGTACCTTCTGAGGCAGTAAACCCATACATGCAAGATTTTATAAAAAAATTTCGTATTTTGCAGGGTTTAAAGGTTTTTTCTGCTATATCTAAAGAAAATTCAAAGGCAGAGGGTGACGATCCTCCAGCCTTCAATTCACCAGAGAAAATCATTCGCAGGGTTTAAAATTCACGTTTCATCGGTGTCTCATAAGGCATTGATGCCATATCACCCCTGCGTAGCCCTGCATACCAGCAAAACACAGTAAATCAAGCTCCAATCAAAGAGTATCAGTTTCGAAGACAGAACACACCAGAATAGGAGATTGAAGACCTAAAACACAAATCTCAAGTAAATTAATGGTGTTTTAGGAAAAGACGAAGACATCTGTCGAGCCGAGAAAGCCTCCACCGCCATAAGCAGAGGCCAATTGAGCCCTCTCCAGCTCCTAAAGACACCTGCAACCTCACAGGAATCAAAGAAGTTTTAGTCACTACGAGAACAAGAGGTGTTTGACTAAAGACAACTGAGCAATTAATGAAAATCAAATATTTATCTCTAATTGTCGGAAAAACTATTTTAAACGATTAAGAACATCCCAGAAGCAGATCTTTTTCGATCATTAGACCTTGAAAGGAAGTAACAGAGTTATGAAGCAGAATTAGAAATGATTACATTCCTGCATCATGCCTTTCCTGGTTCCCAAAGGCCAGGAATTGCATTGATTACATAATTAATGATACTTGACCCCTGGGAAATCCTCCCACCTCCTCATTCTTCTATAAATACTTCTATAGAAGATGAGCCAATGTTGGTCTCTAGACATCTGACTGTATGTAATAGTTCTTTGAAGTTACTGATTCCCAGTGTGCAATTTGAAGATACATAAGCTGATATGAAAAGTTTAAAGTTGTAGAGACCCACCGGGCTTGCTAATTGTAATTGGTTTGAACATCAAATACAAGCTGCTGATTCATAGGATCCTGATTTGTGTTAATGGTGATGTGTTCCTCACTATAAATTGTTATTTTCTTTAATGTTTTCACTCTGTTCACTTTCTCTGATAAGGAGCAGCAAACATAGAGCTAGGACTTACTCTCAACAGTACCCTACTCTTACTGAAAGCTTTATTTTCTATGTTTTCTTCATTTGAAAATTTCTCTTGAAAGAGTATATTAAAGCAGGTCAGTTTCAAAGAAATTGCCTGATCTAGATTAGTCTTTGTGATGATTATCTGCGTTTTTATATAGAATATGTTGAAAGCAGGCTGGTTTCGAAGCACTCATCTGATCTTAAGCTATTCTAATTGTTCTAAAAATGTTTTTAATTGAAAGTACTTCAATGCAGGGTAGTTCAAAAGCACTTACCTGATCTCAAAATACTTTTATGTTTTGTTTTCTCTAAGTACATGCAAAAGTAGGGTAGTTTAAAAGCACTTACTTGATCTCAGGTTGTTCACTGTTCTTCATTTGTGTTCTCCATTTCCTATCTGTTTCATTCCATACAATCAACTTAAGAGATCCTTTGACATAAGTGACTTGCCCCATGGATCCTTCTTGAAACTTGCTGTCCAATTAAAATCCTCCTATGACTCCATAGCCCATTGGGTTAAAGCAGTTTTTTGCCCTTTCTATTAGCTGAATGATTCCTTCATTTGCATACACCTTCACCCTTTATTATGAACTGCCTTCACCTTCATCATGTCTTTTCCCAACCAAAACTAACAAAACAAATCCATGCTCTTCATAACTAGCCTAATATCACATTTCAGGCTTTAAAGATCACATCTTTAAACTCATTCATAGAGAGATCCCTCTCTGGATTCAGGAGGGCTAGATCCTTGAATCCCAAAGTGGTTGGATGTTGTCTTATCTTTTGGTTTTTGTCAATGGCCAAAACATGCATTCAACACACCGAACGCAACGAACATTGACAGTGTTTAAAAAGTTCTACCATTGGCCAAATTTGAAGAAAGAGGTGGTAGAGTGTTTTTCGAGATGTTTGGATTGTTAACAGGTAAAAGTAGAGCTTAAGAATCCAGGTGGTTTATTACAACTTATTCCAATGCCAGAGTGGAAATGGGAGCTCATTTCCATGGACTTCATTATAGGTTTGCAGATGACATCTAGAAAACATGATTTTATCATGGTTGTGTTTGAAAGGTTTATTAAGATAGCCCACTTCATTCCAATGAAGTCTACGCATTTAGCTAGTGAGGTATCTTAGGTCTTCATCAGAGATATATTGTGGTTGCATGGTGTTCCGAAGATGATTGTATTTGATAGAGATGCCAATTTCACTTCTAGGATCTGGAAAGAGTTAGTTGCGGGTTTGGGTACAAATTTAGCCCTCGTTATAACTTATCATCCACATAAAAATGGATAGACAAAGAGGGTCAGTAGGATTCCAAAGGACATGTTGAGAATGTATTGTATGCATCAACAATAGAAGTGGAAAGAGTATTTACCATTGGTTGAGTTTGATTACAACAATGTGTATTAGGAATATTTGAATATGAGTCCATTTGAGGCACTTTATTGGAAGAGTTGTAATACTCCCATTAGTTGGAGTGATCCAGTGAACATGGTATTAATAGGGTAAAATATGTTGGTAGAAATAGAACAAGAAATTCAAGTTATCAAGAAGAATCTAAATGAAGCATAGGATAGACAAAAGCATTATGTAGATAAGAAAAATATGTTTAATGATTTGCAGGTTGGGGAACATGAGTACTTGCGCATTAAGCCAAAGAGGATATCCTTGAGGATTGGATTGTGTGCCAAGCTAGTACCTCATTATTGCGGGTCTTGCGATATTATTGAGAGGATTGGACCAATATCCTATCGACTTGTACTGCCTCTGACAGTGAAAGTCCATGATGTTTTTCATGTGTCATTACTTAAGAAGTATGTGAAAGATGTTGGTCATGTGATTGATTGGTATGTACTGTAGGTGGAGCTAGAAGGAGAATTCCAGTCGGAACCTTAGAGAATTTTGCAACGAAAGATTCTCATGATCCAGAATCAAGAAATTGAGCAAGTGAAAGGGCAGTGGAAGCACTTTGGGCCCGATGAAGCTACATGGGAGATGACCGATCATATGTAAGCTATGTATCCTTCTCTATTTGTTGGTTCAACGAATGTGCTTTGATATATTTTTTGATGTTGTGTTTTGGTTATGTCTTTAGGTATATGCATATGCATGTAAATATCATATTGTGATGTGTTATAAAGCTCCAATAAGTAGTAGGGTGTTGATGATATGTTTGCTATGCCTTGAGTAGTATGATATGATCTAAATCTTTTTAATATTCCAAAAATGGAAAATACAGGAATATAGAACATCTGCAACATTCCAAATAAAGAAAAATAGGAATATAGCTAAAATCTGAAAAATGTCAGAAATATGCTGCAACTGAGAATTACATCAAGACATTATAACTATGAGTAGAAACATCTGAGTCATATCATTAGAAACAACAACAAATATAAAGTATACAATGCTCCAAAGAAGATGCACTTAAGCCAACAAGAAGTGGCTAAAATACACTAATGCAAACTAGCACTGGAAATGTTGTTTTGCTACTGTTGCTGCTGTTGGAAACTACTGTTACTATGAAGGAAAAACATGTGCAAGAGGCTGCTAGAGTGATTAGAAAGATCTGGTATTTCAACCAGGGACTCTACTAAAAAAACCCAGAATAACCCAGAAATGGTTTGGCCATATTTTAACTTTGGATTTTCGGTCCTTTTGGGTTGCCAACTGCACCCTTGTTGGCTGAATTACGCGATCCTCTTTGGTAACTGTTGATATGGGGCTGAAATGATGATCTAAATTATACAATAGCACCCAATCAGCTCAATACATGAAGGGCTGATCCCTTCTCTAGATTCTCATGCTAAAAACTGGAGATCTAGCTCCTCCTTCCTTGGCTCAAGTTGTAGCTGCAAACTGCACAACTGTTCGAATGGACTGTGTTGTGAAGGAGGCTGAAGCTATAGCCTGATGATGGATGATGAGATATATCTCATAGCTGATATAAATAATCTCACCAAAGTGAGGGAATGGTCCCTCAGAAGATTCCAAGATGAAATACTTGGAACTTCCTTCCTCCACTAGATCTACCCTGCTGGACTGCACAATTCCAGATGAAACTGCTACCGCATGGAGGTGTAAAATGATGTCTTGATGTTGAATGTCACAATGCTTCCCTGTAATATTGAAATGAATGCACAAGGCGAAAGGATGAAACCTCCATAGGTTTCCTAGTTGAAATTCTAGAAACTACCTTCCTCCTCTCAAACCCTAGGACGTGAATGCATAATTCTTGAAGCTGTATATGCAGAAGAGAGGGGATGAATGTGGCACCAATGTCAGATGATGAATGGCTGCTCAAAATAACCTTCCTATAGTAGGCACTTGAAGTCCCCCATGGGAAAGGGTGGGATCCCCGCTCAGGAACGACTGTGTGCTAAACAACACAACAGACTTAGCTAAACAACTAAAGTGTGCAAAGAAATGTCAAACGAAAATATAATATCAAATTATAGTCTAATTTTATTTGCTTCCCTCATCTTCCTTCTATGGTTGTGAGACTTCCCTAGCCTTGGCCCACCTCACAACTGCGCTGAACATGTGGCCACTAATATCCATGAAGACTGTGTTGTCTCTCCATGATCTCCATGATCTTTGTAATTAATCTCCACTCTCTCTATGATGTGTACATTTAATGCACCACTTCCTTCATCATTGCATCATTAATTCTCTATGATTTTACCTCCACTATCTCCATCATATTCCTCATTATTCTCCATGATCTCCACTCTTCCTCCATTAATAAGCTGCTCCACTACTCGATAATGCTGATCCGTTATCTAACTAACCCACATTCACACAAAAAAAGTGGATTTTATTCATCTATGGGTTTTATGGGTCCCTCCACCCTTTTATTTACTTACTAATCAAGAAAATTAAGAACTCTAATATTCGAATTAACTGATGGAAAATTAGGAATATTACAATTTTGCATCAAGCTTTGGTATAAGCTCCATGGGAAACATGTGTTTTGCATTGAACATTGAGGACTATGTCCCCCTAAGGGGGAGGGTTCAGTAATAACCCCAGTCAAAAATTCATGTAATAAAGTTAATAAAGGAAAAATAGTAATACTAAGGTCATGCGACACATATCCCAAGATGAATGATAGTGAAAAATCATAGTGATGGGGATCACTTGTGATTAATTAAGGGCTATGGAAATTGGAAAAGGAAATAGAAAATGAGAAGTGGCATTTATTGGCATTTTCATTATGAAATAAAAAAAAATAGGAGGAAAGGAAGGTGAAAGGTTACATAATTGCATGAGGAGGAAATTGAAGGAAAATTAAGGAAAAATGATGAAAATAGAGGCCTCAATGATAAAAAGGCTTCTGAGGATTAGTTCAAATTTTTTGTCTATTTTAGCTTGAAGCTCTCTCTATTCGCTCTCTCTCTCTCTCACTCTTCCACACTCATTTTTTCTTGGAGAATTATTGGAGCTCATTGGAAGGCAAACAAAAATAGTAAAGTGAAAGGGGACAATGGGATTAACATCTATAACTGGACTCATTTGCAGGTACCAAGGTGCATGTATGATTTAATAACTAGTTTTGGCATGCATAGTGTATGCATGTAGTTATTTGGTTATGATATATCATTGGCATGGAGGATTTCATGGATTGACAATGTTTTTGCCTAACATTGTCATTTCCTGGATAGCCTTGGAGTTGTGGGTTTTCCTTTTTTGTTTTCTAATTTGTTATCATGTTCCTTATGGTTGTGGGTTAAGTTATTAGTTCCTCGAGACTTGGTTGGATAAATGCTCTCGAAGCCATGGAAAAACTTGGGCTGAGTTTCTAGTCCTGGAAGGCTTGGTTAGATAAACGCTCTTGTGTGTTGAGCTACTAGTCCTGGAGCCTTGGTCAGAAAAAATTTCTAGAGCCCTACGACAACTTTGGGTTGAGTTACTAGTCCTAGAGACAGGTTCAAATAAACACTTTGGAGCCATAGACAGTTAAGGGTAGAGACCAATATGTTGATGTTAGTGATGCCCGACCGTGAAGTGGAATCATTGGATCAGGGTTGAGGTGGTTTGGCCTCTCAAAGCCTTGGTTTGGATTTTTTTGGTTTATTCCATGAGATCCCACATTCATGGTTGGAATATGGTGCAAGGGTGATTGGATGAAAGAGAGATTTGGTTAAGCTCCATCTATGGTTGGGTGGTACGTGGAAGTCCCGACTTGGTTGGAATTCTCATAAGTTAATAAGAGATATTATTATATGATGATTCATGTATATTTGTTGGCATTATTTTGATCATATTATGGCTGTGTTTCGATGGTTTATATCATGGTTAGTTTCTCTTTATATTTTGTTCATATGATGTGTATCTTCTATGGATATTCTCATGAATATTTTAGATATTTATCAGGTAATGAATGTATGGAGTAATAAGTGGTGTTGCAGCTATGTGGAGAGGGCATAGGGCCTTCTCAGTGATTCTCTGGTGATATTATTGTAGAAATTTATAAACACAACAATGTATTTCCAGATTCTCCTATTCTAACAAGTTAATATTATGTTAAATACATAATCCTTCCACTTAATTCTTTGCAGAAATTAAATCTCCAATTGCAAACATATGAAGAAAAATCAATTGCACATAACAAGATGTTTTACCGGGAAAGCTTGAAGCTAAAAAACCCCACTATCATATATTATGTATATCAATGGAACATGTAATAATCTCATACAAATATCAGCTCATAGAGCTCTTAGTACAATATACTATCGTCACACACTATCATGCAGAAAAATTGCATATCTATGCACCAATTTATTGCATTTTGACAGCCTGCCTCCACTACGCAATCCCTACTGAAGAAGATCCCTAAACAGATTCGATCTTGCCTTTCTTGCGCTGCAAAATACTCATTGGCATCTCCAATGTGTGTGTAGATACATTGAATGCATCACTATAGTCACAACTGATAGGCAAACACACCCTTTCACCTATCTCTCCAATGGGTCTCCATTGAATCTGAAATGCAAGTAGTTAACTTCTGTATTTCTTTAGTTGCAAGTAAGACACTACTTGTGAATTAATTAAATAATTAATTCACTCATATTTCACTAGTGTATCTTTAGTTACAACTAGCACAACTGCGTTTAACTCACCTAGCTGAGTTAAAAGAAATAAAAACTCCCATAAGTACTCTTCCAAATCTGTTACAACTTGCCACAATCAATTATAATGAATTTCTCCATGCATGAGTCACCAACCACTCTAGGAATTGCATAATTCCTTCAGCCCACTGATGTGCCACATATGTTCATTGAAATCAAGGTCTCCAAGAGAATAAGTTACTATTTATTATCTGATTATTCTTAAGGGCTAATAATAACCGACAAGCATTCTATTTTTGGATTAGAGATCTATAAATAGACTTCTCCCATCTTCTAAAAATAGAAATTCATCCAAAGATAGAATTTTCTCAACCATATAGAATCAGCATCCTGCTAATTTTAGAATATTCTCACCATTCTAAAAATAGAGATACACCTAAAAATAGCCTTCGGGCCCCACCTAGTGAAGGTGCTTAATTTTCACTACGCTCATCATCTTGTTGAATCTCAACACTCCCTCTCAACAAGATAGGGATTATATTTCACCCCAATCCTATCTCTATGGCATTCAAATTTTCTCTTGGTGAGTGCCTTCGTCAGAATATCTGCATCCTGATATTTCGTAGGAATGTACTGAAGCAACATGATCTTCCACTACACACAATCTCTGATATGATGATACCAAATATTATATTCTTAGATCTATCATGGAACATAGGATTAATTGAGATTTTAATGCAACTCTGATTATCACAATGAATCAGTGTAGGATCTAAATGAGAACTGAACAAATTTACCATGATCTTCCTCATCCAGATAGCCTCACATGCAGCTTGACTTGCTGCCATGTATTCCGCTTCTGCTGAACTGAGTGCCACAGATCTTTATTTACCATTGTACCAAGAAAAAACTATACATCTGATACTAAAAACCCCTCCATATGTGCTCTTTCTTTCCATTGGGTTTCCTGCCCAATCTGCATCCGTGAAGCCATGAAAATTCACCTCATCTGTCTGCCTATACCATAAGCCATAGTCAGATGTGCCCCTGAGATATCTCAAGACATGCTTTCCTGCCATCCAAAAGAGCTTGGTAGGCTTCACCATCACTTGAATAAGTTGGTTCACCGCATAGCATATGTCTGATCTTGTATTAACTAAATACATGAGAGAACCCACCAACTATCAACAGACAGTAGCATCCACTACTTCTACCGATGTAGCATCCTCTTTCCTCCAATTTCCTGGAAGAGGAGTATCCATTGGTTTGCAGTCCTCCATGTGAAACTTACCGAATATCTCCCGTGCATACTTTCCTTGAGACAAAAATATTTCACCTTCTCTCTACCATATTTCCAATGCAAGGAAATAACAAGAAGGCCCATATCCTTCATCTCGAACTCCTTTGCAAGGTCCTCCTTGCATGAGTGTATCAGCTTCTCATCACCAGTCAGTATTAAAATTTCAACATAAAGAACAATGATTAAAAGCTTACCGTCCACCACAATTTGGTATAGGTTTGCATCCACCTCACTCTTGGTGAAGCCAAGTCTAGTAAAATAGCTATCAATCTGAGTGTACCAAGCACGGGGTGCTTGCTTCAGCCCATACAACGCTCTTTTGAGTCTACACACATGCGAATCGCCACTGAAGATCTAAAATCCTTCAGGTTGCTCAATGTACACTTCTTCCTCAATGATCCCATTAAGGAACACAGTCTTCACATCCATCTGATTGATGTGCCAACCCATCTGCGCTAAGAAGTAGGGGCTCCTACATTCTATGTCGCATCAAGCTTCAGCCTCTCAGCTTCTGTGGTGTGCCTTCTGCTAATTCTGATGTTTGGCTCTGCGTGAGTGGACTCCTCGAATCCATGATCCTCCTCCTGTGGATGATTCACATCTTGAGGCTCATATTTGGGAATAAACAGTTCCTCCTTTGCATGCAACTGTAACTCCCTCTCAAGCGACAACTTCATGGATTTCTCCTCATTGAATTTTATATCTTGTCGCACCACAATCATCTGACTGTTTCAAAAATACACATGATAATTATGGGGTGTTTCTGTGTACCCCACAAATATCCCAACTTCTGCAGTTAGCTCTAGCTCCTTCCTAGCATTCTTGGTCACATGAACATAAACAAATGAGCCAAAAATCTTAAAGTGAGAAAAATCAAGTTTCTTACTAATAAAAGCTTCTTTAGGTGTACTCATGCCAAGTACTATATCAGGACAACGGTTTTGCACATAAACCATAGTGTTGCATGCTTCTTCCCACAAGTGCACTGGTAGGCCATGATCATGCAACATAGCTCATGCAACACCCACGATTGTTCTGTTCTTCCTCTCCATGACCCCATTCTGTTGTGGGTTATGAGGCGCTATGAGTTCTCTCAAAATTCCTTCTTTGCTATAGAAGTATTTGAATTTTTTCGAGATATATTCACCACCATTATCGCTCTGGAGAGCTTTCACTTGCTTCCTCAACTCCTTCTCCACCAATGCTTTAAACTCACAGAAATTTGAGAATTTTTTATCCTTCTTCTGCATGAAGAAGATCCAGCATCTACGAGAATATTCATAAACAAAAATAACATAATACCTGTGTTTCATTGTTGAAGCAATTGATAATGGCCCACACAAGTCTATGTGAACTCTCTCCAGGATCACCGAAGCACGGTTATCCTTCTCATGAAAGGTGGTCTTCACAAACTTACCCATAGTACATCCCTTACACAAATCTATCTACGTAGGTGTACTCTTGGGAAGTCTAGTAGAAATATGCTGCAAAATATTCAGGGGGCCATGGTGAAGATGGCCCAATCTTCTGTGCCATAATTCGCCATCATCCTGGCTCACCACTTCTTCTTCTTTTCCCACCATTGTAGCGTAGCCATCTACCTCTATCTTGTAAATATTCTTAACTCGAATCCCTATCATCTTGGTTTGACCCATTTTTTTGTGTCGTAGGAAAGCTTTTCCCTCGCTAAAAACAATGTCATAACCTATGTCCTCCAACATCACGACTGAGACAAATTTCTTCTTTAGACCTGGAACATGCATAACATATTTCAACAGAAATAGTTTACCTGAATCCCTCTCAAAGGTAATGGTACCAATGCTGGTCGCACTGTATCGTCCATCGTCGCCCATATCTATATGCATTTGGAGATATTTCTCCTCCAAGTCACTAAACAACTCCTTGTCTCCCGTCATGAGGAAGGAGGCACCTTTATCAAGATACCACACCGATCCCATTGCGCTTGAAACCAAGCATATGATCAAAGAGAAATCAAGTTCAAATTGCAAGGCAAGGACCTCACCAGCTGCAGCTCAAGAAGCCTTCTTATTCTTCTTTTTCTATGGGTAGTGAGTGGCGAGATTCCCATGTTCTTGAAAATGAAAAATATTCACCTTGGAAAAATCCAGCTTCTTGCCATTAGCCTCGAATTTTGGATGGGATTTCTTCCCCTTCCCTTTCCTCGCTTTGGCAGCCAAACAACAATCCTCTTCATCATCATGTTTTGATGAAGAGCCATCCCTGGTACTCCGCCTTATCTCCTCCTACACTAGATCCGACCAAAGTCGCTCCCAATCCGAAAGTTTCTCCCACCTATTGAAAGAGTCTTGATAACTGTGCCAAATCTTCGGAAGTCCAAGGAGAACCAAGCTCACCAAGTCATCATCAGCAACTATAATTCCCACACTCCCTAGTTCATCCCTACATTGGACAAACTTCGTGAGATACTTTGGAACACTGTCGCCCTTCTCCATTTTTATTTTTCTTAGTTTATCTTTCGGCGCCAACTTCCTATCGTCACTGCTGCTTTGGAGAATATCTATCAAAGCCTTCCACATTGCAAATGGAGTGGCTTTCCCATGAAGGCTTGACACAATATGGTCTTTCACACCTTCCAACAGAATTCTTCTTGTCTTCGCTACTTTCTTTTTCCAGGCATCAAGTAATGCAACATTCATCGAAGTGGGCTTAGGAACATCGATACTGATGTGTTATATTCTTTCCACGACTAATCACGCGCGGAGGGGTCACAGGGGGGGCAGTAGCCCCCCCTGTTCGGGTTCAGGGCAGCGCCCTGGAAAAAGTTTTTGGTCCTTATTTTCCGGTGGGCAGATCCGCCCATGGTTTTGTGCATGGGTTTGTACATGGTTTTGGGGTACGATGGTTTTCAGCCCCTGGTATTTTGTAGATCCCGTCAAGGGAACTATGGTTATGTTCTAATCCAGGGTTAATGGATTGGGGTTTATGTATGCTTCGGCATGTATATATATGTGTTGTAACACTAAAAGGAATATAATGAAAAATCAAGTTGGTTGTCCCAATTTGGGATCCAGGGGAAAATCTCTGTGTTTATCTGTTTTATGTTTTATGCTCTCGCTATTGTTTATTTTCTGTTATAAGATTCGTGTGTAGATAATTTCTGTTCAGGGTTAAAACCTACATTTGGTATCGGAGCTGTTTCGGCTTCAAGGGGACGCCTTTGTTGTTGAGGGTTTTTTGCTCGGGCTTGTGGTAGACCCTGTGCAGTGGGAGATCTGCGGGATCGATTCTTGCGGTGAAAGAATATGGCGAGCGGCGGAAAGATAGAGATCGAGAAATTTAATGGTCAGAGTTTTGAGTTGTGGAAGCTCAAGATGGAGGATCTTCTGGTGGATAAAGATCAGTGGATCGCGGTAGATCCAGGTACTAAACCAACGGCAATGTCAGATGAAGACTGGAAGAAACTGGATCGGAAGGCTAAGAGCACAATACGGTTGTGTGTGTCAGATTCAGTATTGTTGAATGTATCTGGAGAAGCTATGGCGAAGAATTTGTGGGAAAAACTTGGGACTTTGTACCAATCTAAGTCTCTGGTGAATAAGTTGTTCCTGCGGAAAAAGCTGTATAACCTGAGGATGAAGGATGGAGACTCGGTGACAGAGCATTTGAATGCCTTCAATACTGTGGTAAGTCAACTGTCATCTGTTGATATTAAAATCTCAGATGAAGATAAGTGCATCAGTTTGTTGTGCTCTCTACCAGACTCGTGGGACAGTCTGGTTATTGCAATAGGTAGCAATACAACTACCTTGAATTTTGATGACATTGTCTCAGCCTTGCTGTCGGAGGAAATGAGATGAAGAAATATGGAGGGTCAGAATGGAGATGCCTTATCTGTATGAGGAAGGTCCCAGAACAAAAACAAGAATAAGGTTTCGAGTGGGAGATCTAAATCTAGAGGGAGATCTAAATCTCCTGGAAAGTTTGTAAAGGTGTGCTGGAAATGCGGAAAGGAAGGGCACTACAAAAAGGAATGCAGATCTAAAGCTCCTGAGAAGGGAAAGGGATCTGATGAAGCTCCTTCTGCAGAGGCAAAAACCACCTCGGATGAAGGTGGGGATGTGTATTTGGCTTCTTCTTCAAATACACATGTAGATCATGAAGTCATGGTTGATTGACTCAGGTGCATCCTTTCACTTCACTCCCCATAGGGAGTGGTTCTGCGAGTATGAGAAATATGATGGTGGTGATGTCTTCCTAGGGGATGATAGGAAGGCTAGAATCGTTGGACGTGGAAAAGTCAAGCTGAAGCTGCAAGGTGGAAGGATTAGAACACTTCCTGGTGTTCTGCATATTCCTGCATTGGCCAGAAATCTGATTTCTGTAAGCAAGATGGATGATGCGGGTGTAAAAACAGTGTTCGAGAAAGATGCCTGCAAGATGGTTCGGGGAGCACTGGTATTAATGTGGGGAGTTCGAACTGGAACTCTGTACAAGCTACAAGGTAGCACTGTTATTGATGGGTGTAACAGTTCTGTGGTTCCTGAAAGTGGGACGGAAAGCCTAGCTGTCTCTGGAGAAAAGACCATGCTATGGCATCAAAGGCTTTGACATATTGGAGAGAAGGGCCTTCGGATACTGCATAGAGATGGTATGGTAGAAGGTATGTCTAATTGTTCTCTGAATTTCGATTTCTGTGAACATTGTGTATATGGGAAGCAGAATCGGGTGAGTTTTCCTTCTGGTGCTAAGAGGGCAAACAAGATATTAGAACTTGTGCACAGTGATGTGTTTGGGCCTGTGTCAGTTCCATCACTGGGAAATTTTGTGTACTATGTTTCATTCATAGATGTTATAGCATCATTTTTCACCCTTATGTGATTCATGATTGTCTCTTTGGCCTTGGGCACCCATTCCCACAGACTTGAATAAAGTTCATGAAAAACAGTGTTTAAAATCCCATACGCGGATATGCCCAGACTTTTCCGCGTGTATACGCGAGTCCAGAGATACTTTTCCACGTATGTCATTAAAATCATTAAAAATATATATAAAAATCCCTATTTTCGAGGTTGGGTTGATGGTTATTCCCGTAATTCAACCACCCCAGCCCGTGGCCAACTATTTCCAACTGATTGAAACTACTTTGAGGGAGTATAAAAGCCCCTCATATGCATGGCCTAAGGGAGAGAGAAAAATTATAGACATTATACTCTGTTGGAGCCTGATTCAAGTCTGATTTCCCATGCCTCCTGCACTTCCCAGGTTTTTACAGGAAACCCTTGTTTCCTGGAGATGTTCATCAGCTTATATGTCATCTCATGTGCACAAGTCTTGGAAGAATCCTAGCGAGGCAAGGGCGGGACGGATCCGGATGACGGTCTATTCGAAGATCGTGGAAGGATTCAGGTGATCTCTCCACCTTTCTATTATTGTACATGATGTTCGTAATGAAGAAGAACCATCTTGTTTCCGAATTCACGTGTTAATATCTGCTTGCATATGTGAAAAGATTGTTAATTAAACATTTATTATTGTTTATATGATGTTTCACATGGATTACACTGACATTTAGGAAAGATATATGTTGTACAACTAGATTTTCGTGCATGTCTCTTCTTGATTTCCAGATTGAAGAGGAAGAAGAGTTGTTGGGGGTTTGGACCCTGCGGGATCTACATCAAACGTAGGATCTACGGGTGAGTTCTACAATCTGTAATATCTAGTTTTTAGCATACAAGTTTGATTGTGTGAGTCCTTCTTGAATAGCATGCCCCGATCTGTGGAGGTTTTTGACCCAACGACCTCTAGGGAGTTATTTCTCGAAACAGAACTGGTGACTCCACTGGGGAACGCATTCTTGTGATTCCCCTGTTGGGTTATTTCAGCTGTTTTAAAGGTTTCCGAAAGTTTTAATCATTATTTCCAGTCCAGTTATTTTTTTCTCAGTCAGACTAAAGACCTGGTTCTTTAGCCAGGCTTGATCATTTTTATTTTTCATTATTTACTTTTCCATACGTTAGTTTTCCTGTACACAATCGCGTAAACACGCAGGTTCTGTTAAATGAAGTCGCGTATACGCGTGTTTCCTTTTCCACAGTCGCATATGCACGCCTGTTGAAAAACTTCTAAGTAGCGTATGCCTGAGCAAATTTTGAAATTTTTGGTTTTTTGACTTTTTGGTCTTGTCTGCCTGTGGTGACCTATTTCTGCAGTATCCCTTTAGTCTCTGGATTATGTTGAAAGTGGTTATTAGTATTTTTCTCTCTTGTTTGGTTGAAGACTAGCTCATTTGGAAAATCCTATTTTTTTTTAGTGCTTGCATTTCTGGTTCGAGTACCAAGATCTCTTTTTGGAGATTCTTGGCTATTCTGCTTAATCATGACAGATAGCTCCTGCTCGTATGCTCTTTCCTAACGTTATGTCTTGCTTTGCATTTTGATGTTTGCCTACTTTTTGGTTGGTTTTCTTGATTTCATTTGACTAGGTCTTGTTGCAATTTTTTGAAGAGTCATTTTTGGTTCTTTGAAGTTTTGTTTGCTGCAAGTTTGTGCTATTATACCGCGCTGAGTTACTGAGTTTCTTGTCTTCCTTTTGCTCGTATAAATCTTGCTACTAAGTGGCATTATAAGATTTGGAGCATTTTTGTTGGAATTTTGCTTGAAATTCGGAGATTGTTTGGCTTGGTAATTAGATAGTTTTCTTGGTCTCTTTGAAGCCTTCTTTTTATAAAATTCAAAAACTCAAAAACATTTTGTTTTGCCATTGCTTTTGTTTTGCATTTTTGTTTTGGTTTCTTTTCATCTTTTGAAGCCTTGTTGAGATTTTTTACCTTCGGTTTCTGACTTGATTTGGGAAGGGAGTTTTCATTGGTTTCTTTCTCTTATTTCGAGCATATTTTGGTGTCTTTATACTTAGAGTTTCTGATTTGGGAACTAGCTTTGTGGACAGCCGGAAAAGTGATAGAACTGAGGGATTCTTGAAAATTTCTCTTTGCTTTATTAGATTTTGCATCTTAGAGTTGGCATGCTCTTAGTAATTTGCATTAGGTGCACTTGAACATTTGTAGTCTTTTTCATAAATTTTGCGAGTGTGAGGTTTGATATCTGAAAAGAAAAAATAGTCTCGTAGAACCCGTGTAGAAATTTCTTTTCATCGAAAGGAAATTACTGCATCTGCATGTAGTTTGGTTTTCATTAATTTCTTTTCTGCGTCATAAAACATCATGAGTTTCATTTCCATATTCCCTTGACTTAATATAACAGCCAACTAAAATAAGCGCAATAATTTAAAAACAACTAGCAAGTTTTTTATTAAGTGTCATACATCAACTAGCTAGGTTGTAGGGCCTTGGATTAGGTGACTGGAGAGTTAACTCTCCAAGGCCGCTCAAACTAAAACATAGAAGTTTATTAAATGAGTGAAATCCAACACCGTTAGGTGGATCAGAAAAGCTCTCCTCCAGAGATTCAAGTGTGAAGGAAAGTGAAGGTTGAGAAGAGAGATACCCCCTCTCTAATTTTCCGGATCTTGCCTTAAGACCGTTCTGCCCGGCTGCTGATACGGATTGGTGCCCTTAGTTGCCATTCCTAGGTACCACACAGGTGACTGTGGGGGGGAATACCCATGGTACCTAAGGTAGACGTCGTATCACTTCCAGCAGTACTTCTGGAGGGTGCCCCGGCGAAGCTTGGGTACTTGCACCGGCAAAGGCTGTTGTTAGGAAGTTGGTGTAACTATTTCTGTTACCTTCGCTAGTAGGCCTGGGCCGTAATTATCACAGACTACTTTTGGGAGGTCCTATCTTTCACTTTCTCTTATTTTGGTGTCCGGTCCTAATCACCCAGAGCGGAAATACCTGAAGGCTGCTTGCTTGGTTGCATCTTAGGGATTTTTGTAGTGAGTGCTCTTTGCTCCTAGCTTGCTTAGCTTTATACTTTTTTGAGTCTAATTAATCTGTTAAAGTGGCTGATCAAGCATCTCATTGATCGAGGAGAGTTCGAGGGTTATCTCCCGAAAGTGTTGAGCCTTCTTCAAGAAGGCGTAGGAGTAATATAGCAGGTGAATATCACCCAGTGGTATCTGACGCAGCGAAGAGAGATCCTCCGCTAGGGCTTGAAGGTGTTGTAGTTGGTTCTGGTGTTGGTTCCGAGAGGAGCACTCCGCTCACCTCGAGAGTCTTATTTCCAAGAGAAGTAGAAGAAGAAGTAGAAGTAGAGGAAGTACCTCAGTCTCCTGAGTCACTTCCATGTCCTCTTCCTTCTGATTCACCGTTTGTTGTTGAGTACATCAGACCTGAGTTAGAAAGACCAAAAATTCCTTATTCATATCATTCATACCTTTCGATGGCCATAACTAGGATTGTGGCTTTGGCTGTGAGTGCTGCAAGCATTCAGACTCCTGCTTCAGTAGAAGGAGGCACAATTGCTATATCTTCAATTGCTTCTAGTACTAATATGTTTGGCTCTGGCTTCACCCAAGCACAAGCTTCTCAATCTGGTCCCTTTTTTTTTGGAATGCCTAGTAGTGGGATTCCTTTGTTTTCCTTTTCCACTGCTGCAACTGCGTTTGCACCCATATCTTCCATGGCTAGTGGGTCAGCTTCTTTTCAAGGGTTCCCCTTCGGAAGTGGGCATATTCCTAGTTCGAATCCTTCCTTAGGGTCTTTTCCTTTTACTTCTTAGACTCAGAGTTTTAACCCTTGGTCTGGAGGTCAGAGTTCGACTACCTTTACAGGTTGGAACCCTGTGTTTACAGCAGTGGGGGCAGGGAATCAGTTTCTCGCTGGTCAACAAGGGAATGTTTCTTTCCCTTCGTCGAGTGCTTATCAGGCTTTTTCCCCTCTTTCTAGTGCTTGGAACCCCTACCAAGGGGTTTCCTCTTTATTCACTACTTCGGGGGGGGAACTGGTTCGGTCTATGGTAACTCTACGTTGGGAGGGGGTCCTTCTCTAAATGCTGGGTCCTATGGCCCAACATTTTCTACGAGTTCTTTCTGGCAACCTGGTGCCTCATCAAATCTAGGTTATTCTTTTCAGAATGTTAGGAATTCATCCTACCAAGGATGGAATCCTCAGGCTCCTCCTCGCTTACCTTTTCTGGCAACGTTGAACTTGCCAGATTTGTCGAAATTGACGAATGATCCGATCCGATATAGTCTGGGGTGGCCTCCGGTTCCTACCAAACTACCTTCAGACATTCCAAAGTTTGAAGGCAAGAATGGAGAGGACTCGGCTGATCATATCACCACTTTCCATTTATGGTGTTCATCTAACTCCCTGATCGAGGATTCGATTAGGTTGAGGTTGTTTCAACGCACCTTGACTAGAAATGCTGCCAAGTGGTACATTGAGTTAACTGGGGGCAGTTTTGCTACTTTTGGAGATCTGGCTACTATATTTCTAAATCATTTCCAGTTGCCTGTTCGTTATGATGCCGGGACAGAAATCCTGGCTAATTTTAAGCAGGACAAGGCAACCCACATTTCTGATCATATTCAGGAATGGCGAAGAAGGAAGAGGTTTATCAAAGCTTATATTCCGGGAGAATTCCTCTTGGAATGGTTTTTGAAATCTTTGCAGCCAGATATTTCTAAGGATGTATCCCTGTCAGGGGTATTTTCTGAGGAACAGGCTATTTTCAGGGCCCAACAGCTTGAATTGATATATTCTCAGTCTGGTGTCCTTCATAAATATTTGCTTGATGCTCCCCACTCCAAAATAGACTTGTCCAAGACTAAACCCAGTCCTCATGGTGATGGAATTATTGGGTCGATCGATAGCGGTGCAGCTAACCTTCTTAGTCAATTGCAGCAGTTGTCTATACAATCTGCTTCCTTTGGTCAGACTGTGCATGCTGAGTCATCGCCTTCTCAATCTTTGTCGGTAAATGTCGTCCAGACTTCCAACCCTAAAGGAAATCAACAATCGGAAGGGAAGAATAAGGGACGGAATAATAATAAGAAAAAGGCCAAGGATGGGAAGGGTAATGCAAATAAATCCAACGAGCATGTTGGTGAGGGTTCAAAGGATAAAAAGAAAGTTAAGTTTCCATGCAAGTTATGTACTGGAGACCATCTTACTCACCTTTTCCCTAAAATTCAGGATGCGCAGCGCTTGTTAGCTCAGCAGGGTCCTGCTAGTTCCCAGGCTGTGTTGACAAACCCTTTTCCCCAAGGGAAACAGCTAGTTGTTGGCGCAAATCAAAATTCTGGGGCTTCCTCTGGGGGCACCCAGGAAGGGGAAAATCCGTCAAACATATATATGATGAGTGCTCATGCAGATATCGCCACGAGATCCCGTGATTATGGTGAAACTGAGTCTTCGAAAGCTAAGGGTGCTCCTGATGGTACTGAGCCGCTTCATATTATAGGGCCTACTGTTGAGCCTATACCTCAGATGCCAAAAGCATCTACTAAGCATACGACGATTAATCCAAATGCCAGGGCTGCCCAGAACTACTCTTTTGTAGAAGATTTGGCGCAGAGCCCTTGTGCTATGTCTACTCTTGAGGTGCTCCAGTCTTTCCCAGCTCAGCGCAGTGCTTTGCTCACTGCTATTGGGGCTATTGATCCAAAGAACTCTCTTGTGATTACATTCGATATGTCTAATTTTAAAAAGAGACTCCCCCATCATATGGATTTTCATATCAAATCATCGTTTCAGAAATTCAATATCTTTCGGATGGTCGTTGATGAGGGTGCTTCCACATGTGTGATGTCTCTCGCATGTTGGAAGGGAATTGGATCTCCCGCAGCTATTCCATCTGCTACTCTTCTGATTGCGTTTGATGGTCATTCTCACAAACCGCATGGCATTATCCCAGCTTTGCCCATCTGTGTTGGGGGAAAAACTGTAAATATAGAGGTTGAGATAGTTGATGCAAGCTTGGACTACAACCTTCTGTTGGGGCGAAACTGGATTTATGAGATGGATGCTATTGCATCCTCATTATTTTGGATTATTTGTTTCCCTCACAAAGGGAGGATTGTTATAGTTGGCCAACTGGACTGTTCTCCTGTAGACCCGAATGCATCTATTGAATCAACTATCCCAAAGGTGGATGATGCCAAGCTGCCTGTTGAGAATTTAGGGGTTGGAATGTATTATTCTTTGATGGATACTTTCGATATTCCACCTCCTACCATTCATATAAATGAAATTTCATCCTCCAGGGCTCCTATTCGAAGAGAGTTCTTCAGAACTCATTATTTTTCGGACCCTTGGACCTTACCTTTCCCTACCTCCACATTAGCGGAAGGACAAGTGGGTGGAATGGTATTTCCGATGTCTGCAGCTGAGATTGCTTATCAATCTATTGTTGACTCTGCAGAATCCATTCCAGCTTCTCTTTCTCCAGAGGAGTTGGATGGCGATGTGGCTCCGGCTTGGATACTTAGTTCTTCTTCCGCCCAGGATTGCCTTGATACCACTCTTCCATCTGAAGAGGCCATCCTGGAAGCTATGACTGGTATAGATAGACCGTGGGATGATTTGCATCATCGGTCTTACTTTTTACTTGATTTGAGCGAAGTTGAATCAAGTTTTCCAAGTCCTTTGTCTCTTGGTCCTGTTCACCTAGTCCTGAACCCTTTAGCACCAACACAGGTATATGCTGAAGGGAAAATGGCTGTGATTTCTCCAACTATCCCGGTGAACATTTCCAGGGATCCCAATGTTATAGAGAATGTCTTCATCGGAGCTGAATGTTCCCCTGAAGAGATTCAGATTTACACCGATCTCTTTAAAGAGTTTAGGGATGTGTTCGCTTGGTCTTATGAGGAAATGCCTGGTATAGATCCATCTATTGTCAAGCATGAGATAAATACTTACGAAAATGCTAAGCCTGTGAGGCAAAAGCTTCATCCGGTCAATCCTAGGAAGGCTGCAGCTATCAAAGCCGAGGTGGAGAAGCTGCTCAAGGCGGGATTTATTTTCGCTGTTCCTTTGACAGAGTGGGTTTCGAATCCTATTCCCGTGGATAAAAAACAAGGAACAATTTGAGTTTGCATTGATTTCAGAGACCTTAATAAAGCATGTCCAAAAGATAATTACCCCACACCATTTATAGATCATATTATCGATGAGTGTGCCGGTAATGAGATTTTCTCCTTCATGGACAGTTTCTCCGGATACAATCAGATTACTATCCATCCTGAAGATCAGCATAAGACTGCCTTTATTTGTCCCTGGGGTACTTTTTCTTACAAGAAGATGCCTTTTGGTCTTAAAAATGTTGGGGCTACTTTTCAGCGGGCCATGTCATATGCCTTCCACGACATTAAACATATTATCGAGGCGTATTTGGATGATTTAGCTGCTCGTTCTCGAAAGAGAATGGATCATCCTGCTCACCTCCGTCAAGTATTTGAACGATGTCGTTTCTACAAGATTAGGTTGAATCCGAACAAGTGTGTTTTCGCGGTCACATCCGGTCAGTTATTGGGATTCATTGTGTCTAGGGAAGGGATTAGGGTAGATCCCTTCAAGGTTGAGGCAATACTTCGGTTGCCTCCCCCGTCGTCTATTCGTCAACTTCAAAGTCTACAAGGAAAAGCTAATTTTCTTCGGAGATTTATCGTAAATTATGCTAAAGTTACCAAAGGATTTATGAGATTGTTGAAGAAGGGAGTTCCATTCTTTTGGGATGACTTCGCTCAACGCTCATTCGATGCTTTGAAAAAAGCATTGACCTCTGCTTCTTTATTGAGTCCACCTGATTATAGCAGGGATTTCCTTTTGTATCTTGCAGCAGCAGAATCTACCATTGGTATGGTTCTGGTTCAGGAGGATGATGCTCTTGCAGAGCATGTTATATACTATCTTAGTCGAGGCTTGGTAGGACCTGAACTCCGGTATACTCTGATAGAGAAGCTAGCTTTAGCAGTTGTTCATGTTGTACAGTGACTCAAACATTATATTCTTCTACGAAAAACTTATGTTTTGGTAGCAGCCAATCCATTTCAATTTGTTCTCAGTAGGCGAGTGATTGGGGGCAAATACAATAGATGGATTGTGATTTTGCAGGAATTTGATCTTGAGTTTATGTCTGCCAAGTCCAAGAAATCATTGGTTTTCGCAGAATTAATCTCCGAGTTGCCCTGTGGAGAAGAGATAGTTTATGATGAATCCTTCCCGGATGAACATTTGTTTCTCATCTCTGCACAGGATCCTTGGTATGGGGATATCATTGTGTATCTTCAGACTGCGAAGTTTCCCTCTACTTTTTCGAAAGATGAGCGCTGTAAATTGCGTCACTTGGCTAAAAATTACTTAATTATTGGTGATGCTTTATACCGTCGAGGGGTTGATTCAATCCTGAGACGTTGCTTAACTCTCGAAGAAGCTGAGGCTGTGCTGAATGATTGCCATAGTGGAGCTTGTGGTGGTCATTTATCTGGGCTTGCTACAGCCCAAAAAATCTTGCGTGCTGGGTACTTTTGGCCTTCAATTTTCAAATATTGTATGGAGTCGGTCAAAAGGTGTCATCCGTGTCAAGTTTATTCTCGAAAAATGCGTGCTCATCCAGCTCCACTTTTTCCAATCATTACTATCGGTCCCTTTACAAAGTGGGGTATTGATTATACTACTTGTAACCTGCCTTCGGCTAAAGGTCACAAGTACATTATTGTAGCAGTAGACTACTTTACGAAGTGGGTCGAGGCTATGCCTACTTTTGGGAATGATGGTGAGACTGCAGCTCTTTTTCTTTTCAACCAAGTTATTTCTCATTTTGGTATTCCTAGAGAGATTGTCACTGATCATGGCAGTCATTTTCAGAATAGCATGATGGCTGAGTTGGCTCTAAAATTAGGTTTCCGGCAGGAGCATTCATCTCCGTATTATCCTCAAGCCAATGGGAAAGTGGAAGTCGTGAACAAATCCTTGAAGACCATTCTTCAAAGGACAATTAATAAAGCTCGATCTAACTGGCATATCATGTTGTATCCTGCACTTTGGGCATACAGGACGTCAGTGAAAACTGCAACTGGCTTTACTCCGTTTCAACTAGTTTACGGGCTGGAATCCATATTTCCCATTGAATGTGAGATTCCTTCTCTTAAGTTAGCTGTTGAGATTATTCCTGAAACTTCTAGTCTTGAAGAATGTCTCCTTCATTTGGAACATCTTGACGAGCAGTGTCGCGATGCCACCACGATGAATGAGGCGCATAAGAAACGAGTCAAATTTCAGTATGATAAGGCGGTGAAACCTAGGGTTTTCTCGGAAGGCGACCTCGTTTTGGTCTATGCCCAAGAGAAGGATGCCCTGGGCACAGGAAAGTTTAAGTCTATGTGGTATGGCCCCTTCATCGTTAAAAAAGTCCTTAAAAAAGGAGCATATGCCTTGGTTGATTTTGAAGGAAATGAGTTGGCGGAGCCCAGAAATGGGCTCTATTTGAAAAGGTATTATGCCTAGGCTTCGGCCTGGCATTTTTCTTTTGTATATAGTTAGTTTTGTTTTGTACATATCTGGTTTTTTGGTCTTTGATGTGATGGTGATGTTTTTGATCTGCTTTGGCAGGTTGTGTCGAATGTCATGAGTCATTATGGTTTCGCCGATGGTGCTAGTAGACACACTCGGAACTTGGCTTCCGCGGCTTGGGTGCTTCATCATCCATCCGGTCAGTTGTTAGTATCAAGAGGAGTCTGCATTGGTCCTGCTTCCAATAATATAGCAGAATACACTGCAGTTATTTATCTACTCTCGGAGGCAATATCTTTGGGTGTTGATTTGTTGGTAGTTTTCTTGGACTCCTAGCTGGTGGTGTCGCATTTGAACAATACTTATCGAGTTCGAGATCCATTTTTACTCTGGTTGTTTTTGAGGGTACGTTTGTTACAAAGATTGTTTCAATTTTTAACATTCATTCATATTCCTTGAGCGAAAAATTGGATGGCAGACTCATTAGCTAATCAAGCAATTGATTGGCATATTAATCATTCCATACATTAAAATTTAATCATCAAAAACATCATGCATTTTTTTATACATTTGTCACATCGCATCATAAATCATTTTCGATACTCGTTTTATCCATTGTACCATAGCATTCTTTTATTCTTTTTCAGGCTTATTATATGAAAAAGACAAAAAAATCAAATATAACAAAAAGAGCGGGAACGGGATGTATCTTCGTTGTTTTGATGGCAGTACAGAGTCAGTTTGTTGCCCTTGAACAAAGCACATATACTTATATATATTTCCTTCATTTGGGATGGTTCTAGTTTGACCTAGGTTCAGCCTTTACCATGTTTCACTTGTCAGTTCTCCCCCCGTTGGTTATCTCTTCCAATCATATGGAGAGTTTGTTTTGCCTCCTGCAAGACAGACTTATACAGTGTCACTTTTTACTGCCATGGTCATCACAGAGTCGTGCTTTTGTTCAAGGGAATTTAACCTACATCTCGCCATTCTCGTTGTCTTCGACTCATTATTCGCCTACTTTCCCCGTATTGTCGCATTCGTTCTATCACATCAGATGTTTTGATCTTCTGCTCGTGCTGGTTTGAGAAGGTCCCCATTGACTTCTTGTCGGCGGGTTTGTCTCTTATCGACTACGACACATTGCTCTGAGAGCAAACCTAGAGCCGCACCCTGGCCCTATTTCCATCATTGATAGGTGACCTTGTGCTCAGCATTTGATCATCATTATGGGTCTTTGACTGAGTGGTTTTCCTTGTGTTCGACGTCAGCATACATTATCACACTTGGGATTCGTGCAGTACCTTGATTTCCATTTGACCCTATCGGTGGATATCTCGCCTCTATGTCAGCTTTCATTATTGGTTGGTTCAGAGGGTTTCTTCCGTGCGCTAGCTTCATCTTGTGCATGTCGGAAACGTACTTCGGTTTTGGTTCCATCACTCTACTTCGTTCGATTCCTTCCAAATCTTGGCCTGCGGGTTACACTCGCGCTGGACTGATGTGGGATGCCTTAATGCCTTCCTTCCAGCAGATCTTTTCCCATCGACTCCGACTCATTGCTCTGGGAATAAGATCTAGAGTCTTTTGTCAGTACCTTAGGGTTTGCAGTCATCAGTGGCAGACTCTTCGCTATCGACAGTGGGGATTCATTATTGCCTCCTGATTGGTAGATTCTTTCAAGTGTTCGACTTCAACTCATTCATTTGCACTTGTTAGATTGTACTGGGGCACCTTGACACTCATTTTCATTATTGGTGGGTTGTCTCACGTTGGTTAACGGTATACATCATTGACCGGTAATCCAACGATTTCTCACATGGTCGACTTTAGCTCATTTATTCCCATTGTGTAGAATTGTGCCATAGTGATCGGTGAAGACCTCGGGTTGCATCAGCATGTTTCGGTTCACTTTTGACAGTCCATTCAGTTTCTGCCAGTGATGTCGTCCACCCTTATTTGTTGCAGTGTCAGTACAGCAGCATCCTATATGTTGGCTCCCGAGTTGCGTGATTGTACCATGTGTTCCACCCCTTATGATTTGGTACCTAGAGATTTCATTACTTTTGTGATCAGACATCTATTTTCAACATCATTGATCAGTTTTCTATATGTGATACTTGGACATTTATTCCAACTTGTACTTTCGGGCCGTGCTCAGATGATTCATTGTGTACTTTCAGTTCAGCTATACTTGTATACATTCTGGATCTATTCTGTACTTTCTATATGGATATATTTTTGACTGAGCATGGGTATGCCCGCCTCAGACATGAGCTGACTCTCTGTTTTCTTTCATTGGTTTTTGGCAGGCTGAAATATGGTGAAGTCCTCTCTTGTCCTTGCGAAGTTCTTTCTATGCACATAATACATTTCGGCCATCATGTACCCCTTCTGACCTCATATATTAGGGGGCATCTATTATAGCATCATTTTTCACCCTTATGTGATTCATGATTGTCTCTTTGGCCTTGGGCACCCATTCCCACAAACTTGAATAAAGTTCATGAAAAACAGTGTTTAAAATCCCATACGCGGATATGCCCAGATTTTTCCGCGTGTATACGCGAGTCGAGAGATACTTTTCTGCGTATGCCATTAAAATCATTAAAAAATATATAAAAATCCCTATTTTCGAGGCTGGGTTGATGGTTATTCCCGTAATTCAACCATCCCAGCCCGTGGCCAACTGTTTCCAACTGATTGAAACTACTTTGAGGGAGTATAAAAGCCCCTCATATGCATGGCCTAAGGGAGAGAGGAAAATTATAGATATTATACTCTGTTGGAGCCCGATTCAAGTCTAATTTCCCGTGCCTCCTGCACTTCCCATATTTTTACAAGAAACCCTTGTTTCCTGGAGATGTTCATCATTTTATATGTCATCTCCTATGCACAAGTCTTGAAAGACTCCTAGCAAGGCAAGGGCGGGACAGATCTGGACGACGGTCTGTTTAAAGATCGTGGAAGGATTCAGGTGATCTCTCCACCTGTCTATTATTGTACATGTTGTTCGTAATGAAGAAGAACCATCTTGTTTCCGAATTCACGTGTTAATATCTGCTTGCATATGTGAAAAGATTGTTAATTAAACATTTATTATTGTTTATATGATGTTTCACATGGATTACACTGACATTTAGGAAAGATATATGCTGTACAACTAGATTTTCGTGCATGTTTCTTCTTGATTTCCAGGTTGAAGAGGAAGAAGAGTTGTTGGGGGTTTGGACCCCACGGGATCTACATCAAACGTAAGATCTATGGGTGAGTTCTACAATCTATAATATCCAGTTTTTAGCATACAAGTTTGGTTGTGTGAGTCCTTCTTCAATAGTATGCCCCGATCTGTGGAGGTTTCTGACCCAACGACCTCTAGGGAGTTATTTCCTGAAACAATGAGTAGCTTACTCCAAGGAATACATGGATGTATTTCTTGAGGAAGAAATCTGAAGTCTTTGATAGATTTAAATAATTTAAGGCTCTGGTGGAAAACCAAACAGAGAAGAAGATAAAGGCGTTGAGGACAGATAATGGTGGGGAGTTCTGCAAGAAGGAATTTGAAGAGTTCTGTAAGAAGTGTGGTATAGCACGGCAGAAGACTACTCCATATACACCTCAGCAAAATGGAGTTGCAGAAAGAATGAATAGAACACTGATGGAAAAGGCAAGAAGCATGCTCAGTGGTACCGGGTTAGGACAAGAATTCTGGGCAGAGGCAGTGGAGACTGCATGTTACTTAGTTAACATATCACCTTCATTAGCGTTGGAGGATAAGACTCTACATGAGGTATGGACTGGTAAGAAACCTTCTCTTTCACATCTAAGGGTATTTGGATGTGATGCATATGTACATGTTCCAAAGGAGAAAAGGACCAAGTTGGATAATAAATCTGAAAGGTGCATCTTTATTGGTTATAAGGATGGTTTAAAGGGTTACAAGCTTTGGAACCCAGAAACAAGGAAGGTTGTGTACAGCCGAGATGTGGTGTTTAGAGAAGTGAAAGATGTTATTAAACATGAAGTCCTACCAAAGGAACCTGAGAAGATAGAGTTTGAGCTAAAGGAGGATGAATCAGACTCTACAACAGAAGAAGACTTAGAAGAGGAAGAGCTCTCAACTCCCGTTGTGGAAGATCAGCTACGGAAAAGACAACGAAAGGTATAGTTCATGCGCACAAGCAAATTGCAATTTAACTGGCTGATGATGATCCCACAGAGCGTCGGGGAGGTAGTAGATTCGAGAGGATGGAAAAATGGAAGGAGGCCATGGGATACGGTGGAGTTGTCGTCGGAAGGAAGCCCATCGGGAGAAAATGGGTGTTTAAGAAGAAGATGAATGTAGAAGGCAAGGTGGAGAAATACAAAGCTCGGTTGGTAGCAAAAGGTTATTCCCAGGTGCTAGGAATTGATTTTGGTGATATTTTTTCTCCTGTTGCCAAGGTTACTTCTATTAGATTACTTTTATCTGTTGCTGCTGCATTTGATTTTGAGATAGAACAGATGGATGTGAAGACAACGTTTCTTCATGGGGATCTAGAAGAGGAGATCTACATGAAGCAACCTGAAGGCTTTATGGTGAAGGGTAAGAAAGAACTGGTATGCAGGTTGAAGAAGTCTCTGTATGGGTTAAAACGGTCACCAAGGATGTGGTATCAGAAATTTGATACCTATATACGGGGACTTGGCTTCACCAGAAGCAAGGAGGATCACTGTGTTTATTTTAAATTAATTGGTGACCGTGTTATTTATTTGGTCTTGTATGTGGATGATATGTTGTTGATTGGAAATGGCAAAGAAATTATCCAAGATTTGAAGACCCAACTGTTCTCCAAATTCGACATGAAGGATCTTGGTGCTGCAAACTATATTTTGGGCATGGAAATTAAGAGAGATGGGGCAAAGAGGAGGCTCTGGTTAAACCAGAGGAAGTATCTCAGAAAACTATATTATGGGGTTCAATATACTTGAGGATAGTAAGCAGTGAATGTTCGATTCCTATAGGTACAGATATGTGTTGAACATTTTCCCCCAAGACACAAGAAGAAGAGGAGGATATGTCCCGTGTTCCATATGCAAGTGCAGTGGGTAGCCTGATGTATGCAATGGTCTGTACTAGACCAGACATTGCACATGCAGTGGGAGTATTGAGCAGGTTTATGTCAAACCCGGGGAAGGAGCATTGGACAGTAGTGAAGCGAGTTTTCAGATATTTACGTGGCACTAGTGATTATGGCTTGTGCTACCAGGGAAGACCAGGATTGGAAAGAATGTTGGACATTCGTGGTTTTGTTGATGCAGACTGGGCTGGAGATCTGGACCAAAGAAGATCTACAAGTGGGTATGTGTTTAGCCTATTTGGAGTCGCAGTCAGTTGGATGAGTAAAAGACAGTCTGTAGTGGCTCTTTCAACTACAGAGGCAGAATACATGGCAGCCACTCATGCAAGCAAGGAAGCAGTTTGGTTGCAGAGATTGTGTTCAAGTATGGGGTTGGTGCAACAAGCTATAAGGATAGATTGTGATAGCCAAAGTGAAATTTTCTTGGCTAAGAACCCTGCTTATCATTCAAAGACAAAGCACATTGATGTTCAATATCACTTTGTGAGAGATATGGTTGAGGCTAAAAGGGTGTTGCTGGTAAAGGTGGACACTTTAAAGAATGTTGCAGATGCATTGACGAAGTCTGTAAGCACTCAGAAGTTTTCTTGGTGTAGAGAAACAATGGGTGTTGTAGAACTGGGCTAAAGACTAAGCTCTCCTATGGCCCCCTGGGGAAAGAAAACAAAAAGTTGGAGAATGTTGGGTATGTGTTATATTATTTCCATGAATAATCACGCGCGAGGGGGGTCACAGGGGGGGAATAGCCCCCCCTGTATGTTGTGTTGGGTGCAATGTTGGGGGGGTCACGGGGGGCGGTAGCCCCCCTTGTTGGGGTCCGAGGCAGTGCCCCAGAAAATATTTTTGGTCCTTATTTTCTGGTGGGTAGATCCGCCCATGGTTTTGTGCATGGGTTTGCAAATGGTTTTGGGGTATGATGGCTTTCGGCCCTTGGTATTTTGTAGATCCGGTCAAAGGAACTAAGGTTATGTTCTAATACAGGGTTAATGGATTGGGGTTTATGTATGCTTTGGCATGTTTATATATGTGTTGTAACACTAAAAGGAATATAATGAAAAATCAAGCTGGTCGTCTTGTTTTGGGTTCTAGGGTAAAATCTTTGTGTTTATCTGTTTTATTTTTTATACTCTTGCTATTGTTTATTTTCTATTTTTAAGATTCGTTTGCAGATAATTTTTGTACAAGGTTAAAACCTACATGATGAACTCTTTCAAGCCATTATCTTCAAACAACGCCTCCATCCTATCCTTCCAGGCTATGTAGTTCGAGCTTCCCTCAAGTGCATACTCCAACCGCAACCCATTGAAAGCCATTTTAATGTTTACTCAACTATCGCACCAAGAAATTCTTGCAACAAATTCAAATTGTCCACTAGCACAAAACTCAGCACCACTTCAACATTGCAATCTCTAGTGCTTAACACTGCTCCGATACCATGTAGAAATTTATAAACACAATAATGTATTTTCAGATTCTCCTTATCTAACTAGTTAATCTTATCTTAAATACATAATCCTTCCACTTAATTATTTGCGGAAATTAAATTGCCAATTGCAAACATATGAAGAAAAATCAATTGCACATAACAAGATGTTTTACCGGGAAAGCTTAAAGCTAAAAACCCCAACTATCATATATTATGTATATCAATGGAACATGTAACAATCTCATTCAAATCTCAGCTCGTAGAGCTCTCAGTACAATATATAATCGTCACACACATGCAGAAATTTGCATATCTATGCACCAATTTCTTGCCTCCTGACAACCTACCTTCACTGCGCAATCTCTATTGAAGAAGATCCCTGAATGAATTCAATATTTCTTTCTTGCACTGTACAATCCTCATTGGCATCTCCAATGTGTGTGTAGATGCATTGAATTCATCACTATAGTCACAATTGATTGTCAAACACACCCTTTCACCTATCTCTCCACTGGGTCTCCACTAGATTTGACATGCAAGTAGTTAACTGTTGTATTTCTTCAGTTGCAAGTAAGACACTACTTGTGAATTAATTAAATAATTCATTCATTCATCTTTCACTATTGTATATTTAGTTACAACTAGAAAAACTAATTTTAACTCACTTAACTGAGTTAAACTAAATAAAAACTCCCATAACTACTCTTGAAACTCTGTTACAACTTTCCACAATTAGTTATAACGAAGTTCTCCATGCATGAGTCACCAACCACCCTAGGAATTGCGTAATTCCTTTAGCCCACTGATGTGCCACATCTGTTCACTGAAATCAAGTGCTGCAAGAGAATAAGTTACTATTTATTGTCTGATTATTATTAAGGGCTAATAATAATCGACATGCATTCTATTTTTGGATTAGCGATCTATAACTAGACTTCACCCATCTTCTAAAAATAAAAATTCATCCAAATATAGAATTTTCTCAACCATCTAGAATTAGCATCCTGCTAATTTTAGAATATGCTCACCATTCTAAAAATAGACATACACCTAAAAATAGCCTACGGGCCCCACCTAGTGAAGGTGCTTAATTTTCACTAGGCTCATCATCTTGTTGAACCTCAAAAATTATTAAGTTAATGAAAAAATACAACCTATAGGTACATACAAAAATTGTTTGTGGAAATGAGTAATTTTGACCTGCAACTTCTGGGGGTCATAACTTTGGCATACGATCTATGTTTTACTATCATAATACCTCGTTTCAAAGATATCCACAATGAGAAAAAAACAAATAGGTGAACTAGTCTTACATTATTTCGATATCTCTGGTTTCCTTGAAAATGTCATTTAGGCCCTCAAAACAACATCGAAAATTTAGAAATCGAAAATCTGCCAAAAATATAAATTTGTATTAAATTTAATGAAATGAAACTCAAATGAAATAGGGTTGGGTCAAATTGGGTTGATAACATTATGATGATGTACCATTGGGTGTTTGCAGTCAGTTCTGGACATGTGGACCCCATTTTCCATAATTGCATCTTAGAAATTCGGGTCTCGCACAATAACTCTCATCTCATGTTTACCCTGGTGAGCTTGTGGATCTGGGTAAATGTGAGATGGGTCATTACAACATGGTATGAGATCTCCTAGGTTAAACACGTGGAATAGATGGGAAAAATGTTTTCTCATGCATGTATCTCAATTGTATATGTGCTTGATATGTATGCATGGTGTTGGTCATTGTTGTAGTTGTGTCGTCATGTATAGGTTGATGGTGTTTATGTTGGTATGTTTGGTATGTTGATTTCATTGTGTGTGCGTGTGTATTATGGTAATTTGGACTGATCGATGCAGACGAGATAACATCCCATGAAATTCATTGAGGTGCATGTGATTTTGTTTACATTTGGTTATATGACATGTTATGTTTGCAGGAAGTAGAGGATCAAGGATGGAAAGAAATATGGTGGACTACAATTCATGTGATTCTCCGTACAAATAAAATGAGCAACATGGTGATGAGTACTCCCCTCATATAACATACACATTGAGAAGTATGAAAGAAAATATAATAAGTTGTAAGATGGATAATGACATAATAATTCAGTCATAGGAGATCATTGCTATGACACAGGAGAAGCAATCAAAGGTTAATGCAGTTATCTTTAAGATTTTGTGAGTCTTTGAGAGACAAGGACTGCTTAGGATTAGTCTTGGATAGGAGGAAAGGAAAAATTGATGCCAGGATACTGGATTAAATTAGATCCTAGCATATTAAAACTCGTGTGCTTTCTTCTTCAATAAAATTCTCATAAAAACTCTTCATAAAAAAAACACACTTGATGCAACCCAAAATATACATAGAGGGAAAGAGAGCCAAAAAAAAAAAATTTGATATATAATAAACATGATAAAAGTTACAACTCAAACACCAGGCCGAATATTACAATAATTGGCCTTTCAGCTCTCAACCCTTTACAAAGAGCTCTCAACCCATTCCTCACTCTCTCGGTATTCTTCACTTCCTCACTTAGTCCTTACTCACCCTCACAAGCTACATATTTATACATAAATATAATTTATTCCATTCCATAATTTCCTCCACACAAATATCAACTTAATATCTCAATTAGATTTATATTTTTTTGGACTCAACTAAGTCCCGTTTATGGAATTCCTCATCCCTAGATTATCTACCTAATTCAACTCCACTCATATCCTTAATTATTTAAGGAATATTTACAATAATCCTCACATTTATATTTTATCTCTTAATTAATTAAAAATGAGCAAAATAATTAAATAAATAATTAAAATATCTCACCGCTTAAATTAATAAAGGAATAATAAAAATTTAGCTTTGATGCTACTGCATTAGACTCCCCATGTAGAGAAGTTTCCATAGACTCCTATCTATGAGGTCTGTCGATTTTCTGTAACAATGTGACAACCACAAGTCCTGATGACTTGCTCCCTCCAGGATTCCAAAATCGGTTCTACCGCTGGTCCTTCAAAATATCAACTTGATTTGGTAACTCATCGCTCACTTTGTTGATTGGATTCCATTGGCTTCCCAACACTTTATTTCACCAATTATTTGGAGTAATTCCTCTTTTTTGAATTATTTCGTCTATAAATGAGCTGAACACTCAAATTTTTGCAAAAAATAATCAAGAATTCCTTCTTGATTACACCCATAGTCTTTGATTGTTTTAATAGCAACAACTTTCTTGTTCAGTGTTGTACATGCATTCACCAACAAACTGTTAGTTTTAAAAAGATAAGACCTTTCGGTCTATTTTGATGCTTCAAGCACCAATCTCCCATCATTGACTTCCTAGACTTCAATAGATCCCAGTTTAAACTTTTGGCTGCTTTCCTCTTTATCCTACTGGAACAATATTTCTGTCTCCTTTATGCCTCTACGGACATAATTTTCTTGTTGTTTCTGATCTTCCATCTCAATGCCAAATAATTTCTGCTCAATTTCTCTAATTTCGACATCATATCTGTTAATGTCATTTTCTGTACCTACAGTTACGTCATTATTTGAAAAGTCATAACATTCATTCAACTCCATAAATGTTAAAAACATTTCATCCCTATCATGCATAGTAATTGCAATTTCTTCTGGATCAGGTTCTGCAATCTTTACTTCTCCCTCAGGTTTCTTAAGCCATCGTTCCAAGAACTTCATTTCCATATGAAATATTTCTATAACTTCATCAAAACTTTATTTCCCAGCTTCATTCTTCTTCTAGAAATCTTCCTGATTTTTCCTGGTTCCTTCCTCCTCTAAAAGGCATTCTTCCTTAGACTTCATCTCAAGAGTTTCATTCTTCTCTGTGACAGTTTCACCAGACTGTTCACCATCTTTCGCACATCCTGCAAACATACATAAACTGTGAGGAAAATTGCAAGGCTTCATAGCCTCATCTGCTTCTCTCAACAACACATCTTCATATTCTTCTGAACCATCCCAATAGTTCATGAGATCTTCCTTATTGATCTATTCACCCAGAATTTCACCCTGTTCCAAGTCACAAATGGAAACATCCATTTTTAACTCAGCCTCTCTGAGTTCTTCATACCTCATTTGAACACTTATCATCTACTCGAGCTTCCTCAGCTCTTCTGTCAACTGTATGTTTACCTGTTGTTCCCTCTTTGCATGTAGCCTCTGCCACTTTACCTTCTTCCTCATGGTCCAACCATGTGTTTGGTCTTTCACATTTTCCTGCAATAATTCCATTAACAATTCAAGGTGAATTTTTATCTCAGCCTTCTCCTGCTCGTACTCTTTATCCATCAACTTATCATATATGCCACTTACCTTGGAATTTTCCTTCTTCTTCCTTCTGTTGTGGTCTTCATCAAATATTTTGAAATGACTATCAACAGTCATCTTCCCCTTCTTTGTGAACTTCATCTTTTCACGCGTGGATTTCATTCAATCCTATTATCAACAATCCTTCACACTTGCCATTCAACAATTCAAGCTTTCTTCTGGTGCTTGACCTCTTTCGGTTCTCTGTCTTGGAATCAGTCTATGGGTAATTCTCTTGCTTCACTTTCCTAGAAACAATGCTTTAGTAATTCATGTGTTACAATGACCAATTCTTTGGGTGTCGGGCTCCACCGATCATGCACCCCATTACATTCAGAATTTTTACTTATCTTACGATTCTTTGAATTCAGACTTACACCAATTATTCCTCTTGGATGAAAAAATCTTAACTCAAACTATCCAAACTTTCATTTGACTCTAACATCTGTTTTGAATTAAATCTTTGTCCCAATAATTATGATAGTGGATATTTTGACTTAATTCAAGTTATACCATCCTCCAACAAACATACACCCCTAATACATATTTAGGATATAAAATCTTCACTCTCTTCCATACTTCATTCTTATGAAAGATCATCAGTTTCCCATTATCATTTCACATGATGTTGAAGTCTTTAACTTGAAATGCATTTCACTTTCCCAAGATTTATTTTATGGTGAAAATAAATAAGCAATTCAATTTCCAACATTCAAAATATCTTCTTGAAATGATGTATCATACCTTATGCTCCCTTCAAGGTTATTAACAAACCTTCTCTTCACAATCTCAATTCTCTGGTCTCCAATATTCTGTGTCATCTTTGTCACTATGAAAATTCGCATGCCCTTCCTTCAATTTTCTCATCATTTTAGTGCAAACATTTTCCTACACTTTTATGCACCATACAACATCAATTCACATCTCTTCACCTGTGTACAGACAAAAAGTATTCAACCGCTTTGATGAATAATGTACAACTCGTACATTGTGTCCATCCTGAATAAAAATTCCTTAAATGCCACCACATGATGGTAAAACAAACATTTTACAACATCAAGCACTTATTTTTTGAAGCACAAATGAAAAGAATTCTCCTTTTTCCAACTACAATCTTTGGTCCAAAATGACTTAACCAAACTATGAAGAATCCACAGTATGCACATAAAAATGCATGTTTCTCTTTATATCACCTAGGATTATTACATTTTTTCATTCATTTTCCATTTATTTATACCTTTGCATTTGCAATATTTTCACTCTTTCATAACATTTACAAAATATCATCTTCTTGAGTATGGCAAGGAAATTTAATCATCTAGATTTTAAAATACCTCTACTCAATGAATATTGATTTATTCAATGATTACTTACCTTGAATCTTCTCGTGGTTTAAATGATCCAACCCTTCTCTCGTGTATTCTTTTAGGAATACATTCAAGTCTCTACGAACTTACTTTGAATGCACAAGGTCCATTCTCTCCCCAGCAAATAAATCTCTTCCCAACAATTTTCTAACATAAATCTTTCCCAGCAAACAATGTTAGAAACCTTCAAAGTATGCATAATATCCCTTTTTAGCTTAAGCTAAGTTCACCTCAATCTCTCGGGTTTAATTTCAATTTCTTGGCTTTTTCCATTTCATTGTATCTGTTATCAAAGATATTTACCCCTTAAACAAAATTTATCTCTTTCATAAACCTTGAGCGGACTCTTATTACAAACTATGGTCTAAACCATAAATAAAATCCACTTTATGAATATCGAACTTATGAAACAGACTTTGGTTTAAAACCCAAATAGAGGTAAACTCTTTTATACAGAAGCTCTTATTTCATTTATAACATATAACCCATTTATTACTGCTTACCTCTTTCAGTCCGCACAAAATCCATTTGTTGGTTTGTTTTGAAAACCCATCTACCATTCTCTTTGGCCATGGAATTATGGTTCATACAAAGCAACAATACTCTTAAACAAATGTGGCATGAAAATCTCAAGCCATGGTTCATATCAATCCAACATTACTATTAAAAAATTGATGCTACCCATTAAAAGGATTCAGCTCGTCGTGCTTTATGGTATGTAACATATGTTCACAACTCAGTTCACGTAGTGATGTTGATTCATTGATGCTACAGTCTCACATTTGTGATATCATACCTGTTTCAATGCAGTGCAGTTACCATATACGGCAATGCAATTACCACTCTATTGCAACCATCGACGTAGTCACAATAAACTCGTTACCATACGGAAATGAAATTACCATAGCTATTGCAACGCAACGCAATCATCATATACGACAATGAAATTACCATACGCAATGCAATTACCATATATGTGCTAATCTCAATGCAATTACCATTACCAAATGTTACATCCTCTGCAGCACGAGCTCCCAGTTATACAACCCGTCGCCTGTGGCACATATGCCATGACATATATCAAATTCCACACGACTCTACAACATGGCTCCTCCCAGGAGAGTTCTGCGTCAATGCCATGGTTTCAATGCTTCTATGTGCTGCTTAATGTTGTGGCTATCAACAAGGAGCATGAGCTCCCCAAGCTCGGCCTCCACGTCCTCCACGGGTCTCGACCTCCACGCTGTGGCAGCCACTTCACCTCTTTTTCATCAAATTCAATATTGGCATATACAGGCAATGGGACGCAAATATTCAAACCCGCTTTTGGAGTATCAAGGAAAACTTTGGACTATATTTTCTTTTTTGTGAGGCAAGATTTGGAGTAAAAGCCACCATCGGGTCTCATAAACAGTGAAAGAAGGTTGTTAACAATTGAGAATCAAGTAGGAATTTCTCTAAGAAGGTTGGCTTTTCATGAGTCTCAAGTTTCTGTATCAGAATATTTTGGTGTTGATCAATCAACAGTTTCGCAGGTGACACGAAGATTTATAAAGTCAATGGAGGAATGACAAGGCACCATTTTACATGGTCGTATGCCAATGAAATGGACCAGGTCAGGGTCAAATTTGTAGCCATTCAGGGCCTGCCAAACTGCTATGGAGCCATTGATTCCACACACATTATTATGAATTTTATATGCCTGCACCTTAAAACACATTACCTGTGATGCTACCCTCACAAAATGTGCATAGACTCCACGAACTTGAGATTGCACACCCAATCACAGAACTGTGATCTATTTTTTTTCTTTCTTGGACACACCCTCGGTCTTGCAATCACACACTTGAATATACAAAAAAAATATTCATATATACATTTGCAGACTCAACGCGCCACAAAATCATCCTCCAACTCATCTCCTTGCTTTGATACCAATTGATGCCAGGATACTGGGTTAAATCAGATCCTAGCATATTAAATCTCATGTGCTTTCTTCTTCAATAAAATTCTCATAAAAAATCTTCATAAAAGAAACACACTTGATGCAACCCAAAATATACATAGAGGGAAAGAGAGCCAAACAAAAAAATTTTGATATATAATAAGCATAATAAAAGTTACAACTCAAACACCAGGCCGAATATTACAATAATTGGCCTTTCAGCTCTCGGCCCTTTACAAAGAGATCTCAACCCATTCCTCACTCTCTTGGTATTCCTCACTTCCTCACTTCGTCCTTACTCACCCCCACAAGATAAATATTTATACATAAATATAATTTATTCCATTCCATAGTTTCCTCCACACAAATCTCAACTTAAAATCTAAATTAGATTTATCTTTTTTTAGACTCAACTAAGTCCCGTTTATGGAATTCCTCATCCCTAGATTATCTACATAATTCAACTCCACTCATATCCTTAATTATTTAAGGAATATTTACAATAATCCTCACATTTATATTTTCTCTCTTAATTAATTAAAAATGAGAAAAATAATTAAATAAATAATTAAAATATCTCACCCCCTAAATTATATAAAGGAATAATAAAAATTGAGCTTTGATGCTCCTGCATCACAAATGGTGCGTATGAAAGCAGGTCTCAATCATGATACATGTTTGAAGGAGAGGATATAGTTAGAGATGGTAGGTTGATGGATGCACCTAACCCAAGTGATAATGACCATGGATTTCACTCTAGATCAGGTTCAAAGAGACAACATCATCATCACCATTACAATCGGTATAGGAGGAGTGAGAATAAGTACTTACCAGAAGAGTTTAAGAAATAAAGCCACCTACCTCTGATGGAGAAATGAATAATTCACGGGATTCTGAAGCTTGGTTACTTGGAATGAAGAAGTTCTTAAAATTTCATGAGTACTCAAAGAATATAAAAGCCACGATAACTACTTTCAGTCTTAAAGGAAAATCATACATTTGGTGGGAATATGTAAAAAATGTCAGAGATATTCAGGAAGAGGAGTTGAATTGGAGTGAGTTTGAGAGACTTTTTAGGAAGAATTATCTATTTGAGAGATACTATGATGACAAGAAAAATGAGTTCTATGGTTTAATATGGGATCTATGACCGACAAAGAGTATACTAACAGGTTCTTAGAGATGTTGAGGTATGTACCTTATATTAAGGAGGAGAAAGAAATGATTCAAATATTCATCAGTGGGTTTAAGGTAGCATTCAAGGATAGGATCGAGTTTTATGAGGCTATATCGTTGGAGGAAGCCATCCGAAATTTTAAGCATTATTATGAGAAATCGAAGTGCATGTCTAAGACTAAGCAGGATTGGATAGGTAATGAAAAGAAGAAGGGAAAGTGGGATAAGAAGTGAGGGAGATTACCAGATACATGTAACAAAGAGAATGCAGTGACGTAGAAGAAGTTCAATGCAACTGACAAAGGATAGGAATTTTAGTCTAAGGAACAGAACAAGGGTGTAGCACCCTCCTCCCATATCTACCAAGTAACCAGCTAACCGGGGTAAAAATGTGACGAGAGGCTACTATGATCTGATTCAACCTCCCAGGTCACCTTAAGGAAGTGGAAAGGACACAAAACAACTACACATACCTTCTACGCCTGCTACAAGACACCTAAAAGCCATGAAAACCTTCCAGATGGCTAGTCTCTAAATCAAACTTACCTTCCCAAGCATCAATTCCCTAGTCGCTCCCTTGACATGGGAAAGAGTGCAACTAGAAGCCTCTAGTTGCACACATAAGATGGATGTGAGTGTGAGTAGGCACTTTTCCTAGTCAGTCTAATCCTGCGACCCCGATTTCTGTGCCACTTTTTTAGGCCCAAAGCCTAGGTAACTGCTCATAACTCCATGACACTTTCATAATTGAATGATAACAACAGAATAATGATACAAATTTATTTACTTGAACAAGGAATTTAATGGACCCCTAGTAGCCATGATAGGCATTTCATAAAACGTGTCACAACTATGTAGGTTTAAGTAACCAATTTTAGAATATGGGTCTCATACTTATCTAAGAATATCTAAGAAGAATTGTTCCATTATATCATTAGCTACATTATCATCTAGTAGGTCATATATACATTGTTCATTTATTTACAAATGAAAACATGAGGACATCCCTACATCATCATTGTCATAATATATGCTTATAACTAACATATTAAAAACATAAATATCAAGGATACATCAGCCATAGAATACGGCGGGCCCCAAAGATGTCCTTTCCTTTCACCAAATTTCACTTCATTCCATTTGTCCTTTATCAGTTATAGGCTTAAAATATCAATAGGCTTGATTAAAGTCACTTTAAGAATGCATGCAATGACTGACTTACTATACTTTTGTGGTTTTGTTGTTGTAGTGATTTTTGACTAGACTTAGCTACAGAATGCAACCATTCTGTAGCTAGTCGCATATTCCGCAGCTATATTTATGTTCACACAGGTTACAGGTGTCACTTAAAGGAAAAATGCATATGGTTGAATTCCAGAACTCACCTACATCATTCCTTGCCCTCTACGAAGTCTGAGCAAAAATCTGCAAGTGGTTATGCACGTGGAGGAAACCAAAACTAAGAAGTAGACTTCTACCAGGACAAGGACTCTGCAGATGTCTTCAGCAAAGTACGAGGCCTCAACAGGAGTTCTAATTCGATTTTGATTGAAAAAGACACTTATCTGTATTTCTTCTCAATGACAATTATGTATTTTTCTTATAAAAATAACTCGGTAAACCGAGAGACAGTTAGCTAGTTGATGTTTTGTTGTTAAGTTTTCCAAAACTGTGATACTTTGTTTTTGAAGCGTTCTCCTTTAATGAAAGAAGTACAACTTTAATGCATGATCTGAAGCAATCTTGAGAAGATTCGTGTGCCAATCCGATGGTAGAGGGCCCCTACTATCCGAAAGGCTTTGTGCATATTTTCTAGATAAGTGACTTTAGCTCTGTTTCGTTCCTAATTTAGGCAGTTTTCTGAACTTCATGTTTTATGCTCACTTACATCGAATGTTACAGTCAATCTCATTCTTATGAATTGTTCCAATATATCACTAACACGTGAATGAGATAGAGCTATAATACTTCGGAGGTTAATTGCATTCTAGTTCAGTTCTGTTCATTGTATTTCAAGTTTTATTAATTGCATTCTAGTCATGTTAAATTAGACTTAAAAGGCCTTCATTATTTACAAACTGCTCTTGTTCTTAATCTCTTCTAACACATCATTATCATATGGACAAGAATTAGCTATATCATTTTGAGTCCTTGACTATTCTGCAATTTCTCATAATTTTACAAACAACCTTTTTCCAAAGCTATTCCAAGAGATCTCTAACCCTTGAATGAGGCTTAATAGTAACATTTTGAGTGGAAGAATGGGTTAATTTTAGTGTCATAAGTCATTTTAGCATAGGGTTCCTTACTATGTTGCAGATAATCTTTTCTCAAATTGTTCCAACAAATTTCTAACTATGGATGAGATTTTCTCTGTAATATTGTAAGTTGTTGTTTACTATAGAGAACTTCATTACATCAAACTTATCCTTTTCTCAAGTTGTTCCAACATACTTATAATGAAATGAATTGGACTGAGTTAATGTTATGAGTTACTTTCCTTGTCAAGCTTTGCAATTTGTGAATTAGCATTTTCTGTTCTTAGGTGTCATACACAGTTTAGAGTAGATTTTGTTCTGTTTTAGTATGATCAGTAACTTCTCTTTGCCAACAATTTAGTTCTTTTCCTCTTAACACAAAAATACAAAACCAAAAACACTAGAAAAAAACTAAACACAACGAAGTAGGAAGAAGATACCTAGGCACATATAGTGCACTTCACTTCAACAATTTACTAGCCCTGGTTGACAATTTATGACATCAATTTAGGAACACTAAGTTGAGCAGACATTTTGGCGCCGTTGCCGGGGAAGTGTAACTAGGTAGCCTTGTTTCTTACCTCCCAAAAACAATGATATGCGTAGATAAAGAGACTCAAGGGGTAGATTCATAAGAAGCAGAAGCTTGATTCCTAGAACACCACTTGTTCCACCAAGACCAAGAGGCAGCACACCTCCAACTCAAACCGACATCCCATACTTTACTGATCATAGACTTCCAGAAGACTTAAGATCAGATATTCCATCAGAAAGACCTTCCACTTCATCCACTGAACCTGTCTTAGAAGAAGATTCAAGGACCCCTGCTAGAGACATAAACTTTTCCACTTCCACAGGAGAATCAACCATGGCAGAAGAAGGGGGAGGAGGAGTATTTAATGGAGAACATACACTATTTGGAGGGGGTAGAGGTAGAGGTAGAGGAGAAGGAGGTAGAGGTGCAGAAGGAGAAGGAGGTAGAGGTGAAGAAGGAGGCAGAGGAAGAGGTAGAAGGGAAATGGGAAGCTCTTTTGGGTTTCCTATAGTAGATGAAGAAACTAATGCAACTATGAAAAACATTTCGCTCTCTGTCCTTCCAAACTTTTATGGACTCAAAACTGAAGATCTTGAAACCTTTCTATTTGAATTTGAAGTCCTATGTAGAACCTATGATTACTTACAAGATGCCCAAAAACTTAAACTATTCCCTTCAACATTGAAAGGAGCAGCATTAAAATGGTTTATGAGTTTGATCAAAAGTTCTATTAGGACATGGGAAGACATGAAACATGCATTTCTAGAGAGGTATTTGGATTACTATATGCCAGTCAACCATAAGGAGGAAGTGTTTAAAATGTTACAAAAAGAGGATGAAAATTTGGAAGATTTGTTGGAGAGGTTTAACTATAACATCAAGAGGGAAAAAATGGAAAACTTAGACCAAGACACTTTGAAAGCTCTCTTATTGAAGACAATTAGGGATGAATGGTTAGATATCCTTAACATGATGGGAAAAGGGGATATATCTCAGCTCACATTACTTGAAATAGCTGAATTATGTATCAACCTTTCAAGAGAGAAATCTAAAACTGTGAAAGGACCAAGAGACCCTGCTCTTGCAAGGGCAAGTAAGTCTGCTTCTGGGACAGTAAGTAGGGCAGAAATAGGACATATGCTTGATGAATTCAAATCTGATATCTTGGGGAGTCTTAGTGAACAGATAGACACCCTTAAGTTACAAAACAAGAAAAAAGCTGAATCTGATGCCTTAGCAATCTTTTGTCCCAAATGTAGAAAGAAGCATGCCTTGAGAGAGTGCCCTTTGGATGCAAAAGTAGTAGAGACTTGTGTAATTTGTTCAGAAAAACATGATACCAAGAGTTGTCCTTCACTTCCTGGTCTTAAAGCTATCTTTCAAGAAGAAACCCCTACAAATTCCACAGAATCTCTCAATTTTGTCTCTAGAAGGCCTTGGCAAGGACCTCAAACACAAGGATTCCATGATCAACTGTATAATCAACCCCCATCAAATTGGAATTCATGGTAGCAACCTTGGCCCCAATTTCAAAATCAATCTCAAACTTGGGCACAAGGAGCACAAAATCCCTATGGAAGATACTCTCAGTACTATCAATATCCACCATCCTATCCACCATATCCAAATTTCCCTCCTCAACAAAATCCTCAACAAAATCATCAAAATCCACAACATCAAAATTCACCACTTCCATTACCATTTCCTCAGAAAGAAAATCAGTTACCTGCCCAACCCATACCAAACCCCAACAATAAAAATCCTCAGAACACATACATGATAGAAGGCCAACAGTTTCCAACCTATTTGATTACTCCTTTAGACCTTAATGATGTTCAACTTAGGTATGGAAGAATACTTGAAAAGAAGAAACCTTCTGTAATTATACAAGAAAAAAACAACTCTGAAGAAGATTCTCTGCGGGTAAATAAAAGTCTTGAAGAGAGCACACCTTTCCAAGACCTAAATATTGAAAAATCAAAACAAAAAGAACCAATAACTTCAACTCCTATATTAGAGCAACCATCAACATCTATCTCTACACCTCCCTTTCCAAAAAGATTACAAATTGATAGGGGTGTAGAAAAACAAATTATGGTGCCTAATTATGATTTCCTAGATGAGGTGAGAAATGTTTGTATTAAGATCCCATTATTACAAGCTATCAAGGAAATTCCAATTCTAGCAAAAACAATAAAGGAGTTGAGCATGAAAAAAACAGGAAAAAGAATCAAAGAGATAAAGAAAATTCAACTGGCAGGAAAAATAGCAGATATCATGATGGGTAAGATTTCCATTCCAAAGTATCTAGACCCAGGAAATCCAGTTGTTAAAATACACATCAATGGAATTAAGATCCAAAACACACTTATTGATTTAGGAGCAGCAATCAATATCGTGAGTAGACAAATCATGGATAAACTAAAGCTTCCTAATCTTCTTTTTACACCCACATTATTACAATTGGCAGACAGATCTATTATCAAACTTGATGGGGTAATAGAATACATTCCAGTGTCCCTAGATTCTTGGGGGTATCCTGTGGATTTTATGATCCTAACTCCTAAGAATAATCTAAGAGGACATCCTATTATATTAGGAAGACCTTGGTTAGCTACAGCTGATGCTTTCATTAGCTGTAGATCCGGTGATATGTACATCTCTGATGGTAGTTCAACCAAGAAATTTACCTTGTATCCTCCAGCAAAAACAATTACAAAATTAGATGATACTCAATGGATTGAGGATGAAGAAGACATACAACCTCTCTTCACAATTTCAGAAATTAGTGAAGATAGCCAGATTCTGAATACCTTAGAAAATTTTGAATCCTCTTTGGAATACAAACATGAAAAATTTCAAGAAGAATCCAACATTGAGTTTTTATCATCAAGACAGATGTCTCTTTTTTCCATGGATAAATTTGGCAGCTCTAAAATTGAGATATTTCCAGGTAAAACTTTAAACATAAACAAGAACCTAGAGAAATCTCAACAAGAAAAGCTAGTCAAGATATTACAGAGACATTCTTCTGCATATGCATGGGAGTACACTGATATGAAAGGGATAAGCCCTAAGACTTGCACTCATCACATCTACATAGAGAAAAATTGTAAACCAATCAGACAACCTCAAAGACGGATGAATCCAAATCTTAGGGAAATTGTTAAAGAAGAATTGCAGAAATTGTTAAATGTTAACTTTATCTATCCCATTTCAGATAGTCAGTGGGTTTCTCCTTTGGTAATTGTGCCAAAGAAAAATGGTAAATGGAGGGTATGTATTGACTATCGGGAATTAAACAAAGCTACTCTTAAAGATCATTTTCCCCTACCTTTCATAGATCAGGTGTTAGATACATTAGTTGGAAAAAAGTACTTCTCATTTTTAGATGGGTTTAGTGGTTATAATCAAATTCAAGTAGCACTTGAAGATCAAGACAAAACCACATTTACCTGTCCTTGGGGTACCTATGCTTACCGAGTATTTCCATTTGGACTATGCAATGCACTTGCAACATTTCAAAGGGCAGTACTAGGAATCTTTTCAGATCTAATACATGATTGTGTAGAGGTATATATGGATGATTTCACAGTTTATGGAAACACATTTGAAGAAGCCTTAGCAAACTTGGAAAAAGTTTTAAAGAGATGTAAAGAAGCAAATCTTTCACTAATTCATGAGAAGTGTTTTATGATGTTTACTGAAGGAATTGTTTTGGGGCATCACATTTCAGGGGATGGGATTAGAGTTGATGAGTCAAAATTTGAAGTCATCTCTAACTCATCTATTCCAAGTTGTCAAAAATATGTTAGGATTTTTCTAGGATTTATAGGATATTATCGAAGGTTTATAGAAAACTTCACCAAGATAGCATCTCCACTTTTCAAATTACTTACCAAGGACTGTGAATTCAAGTGGAATCCTGATTGCCAGTTAGCCTTTGAGACCCTGAAAACAAAAATCTCTGAAGAACCTATTTTAAGGGGACCTAACTGGAAGTTACCTTTTCATATTTCAACAGATGCCTCAGATACAGCTTTAGGAGCAGTATTGGGACAAAAAGACCTGATTCCTTATGCCATCTACTATACAAGTAAAAATTTGACTCCTTCAGAGTTAAATTATACTGTAACTGAAAAATATTTCTTAGCTGTTGTTCATGCCATAAATAAATTTAGACACTATATAACAGGCTATGAAACTTTTGTTCACATAGATCACTCTGCAATTAAATATCTAATGAACAAATCAATTACTAATGGCAGAGTCATAAGATGGTTATTGCTTTTATAGGAATTCAACATTACCATTCTAGATAGGCCTGGAAAACAAAACACAGTAGCTGATTTCCTATCTAGACTCCAAAACATTAAAGATAACACTCCAGTTGAAGATCAATTCCCTGATGAATATCTTTTTGCAATTTCTACTCAAACTCCTTGGTTTGCTGACATTGCTAATTATTTAGTTTCAGGGAAATTTCCTTCAATAATGAATGCAAGAGACAAAAGAAAGATCATTTATGACAGTGCAAAATATTCATGGGTTTCTAATGAGTTATACAAAACAGGTCCAGACTTTATCATTAGGAGATGTGTTCGGGAAGATGAGATGCCTGAGATCCTCAAGGCATGTCATGATGAACCTTGTGGCAGACACTTTGCTGATAAAAGAACAGCTTATAAGATCCTTCATTTAGGATATTATTGGCCATCCCTTTTTAAAGATGCTAAAGAGTATGTCAAAAGATGTGACAGTTGCCAAAGGGTAGGGAAACCTTCTCCTTCAGGTGAGATGCCATTGCAGCCTCAGGTACATATTGAACCTTTTGAAAAATGGGCTTTGGATTTTGTAGGACCTATTAGTCCTCCATCAAGATAAAAGAGATATATATTAGTTTGCACTGATTATGTTACCAAATGGGTAGAGGCCAAGCCATTACTTTTTGCTACTGAAGCATCTGTAGTTAATTTTCTTTTTGAGGATATTTTTACTCGTTTTGGTGTCCCAAGAGAAATTGTTATAGATCAAGGAGCTCAATTCACATCAAAGCTAGTGGAACAAATGGTGGAGAGGTACAAAATCAGACACAGAAAATCTACTCCCTATCATCCACAAGCAAATGGTCAAGTGGAATCTACTAATAAGGTCATTGAGGGGATCCTAACAAATACTGTTCATTTACATAGAAGAGATTGGGCAGACAGGCTTCCTGAAGCCTTGTGGGCCTATAGAACTACATGGAGAAGCACAACAGGTCATACTCCTTATGAACTTGTTTATGGAAAACAAGTCTTGTTTCCCATAGAGTTTCAGATTCAAAATTTTAAAATAGAAGTCCAGCTAGGACTTGATCTAACATAAGCACAAAAGCATAGATTGGAGCAGATTAATGAATTGGATGAGATCAAACAAGATGCAGTCCAGAGAAAAAATATAATGAAATAGCAAAGGACTAGATGGAATGATAAGTACATTAAGGAAAAGAAATTCAAAGAAGGTGACTGGGCCCTCTTGTTTGATTCAAAGTTCAAATATTTTCAAGGTAAATTTCAAACACATTGGCTTGGGCCATATGAAATTGTGAATTTTTTTGACAATGGAGCAATAAAAATCAGGACAATAGATGAAGATGAGGTCACTTTTCTTGTAAATGGTCATAGATTGAAAATGTATCATAAGCCACTTTCAAGAGAAGAATTTGTCAAGAGATTCCAAGAGAACAGTGATGTGAAGTTAATGAAGAAGAATCCTTCTTCTTCATCAACTTAATTGTATTTTCTGAAATCAGATGATGAAAAAAATATATAAATAAATAAATTATAAACATGAAAACTAATCATTGATTAGCATGTTTATACAGAAAAGATAAAGTGAAAATCAGAATCTTTCTGACACTTTACCTTTTCAAAATTGTTCTTTTCCTGCAAGCAACTATCATAAAATCATAAGTGCAGGCCCACTTTACATATCACATTCCACTTATGATCCATTTCACTTCATCATATCTCACTTCATTCATATTTTATTCACTCCATTCATCCATACTTCATTCACTCCATTTCATGGACCATCTCATTTTTATTTCAAATTTGATCTCTTTCTGCAATTGAGTATTACAAATCATAAGTTGCAGGCCACTTTTCATATTTCATTCCACTTCACATTTATGATCCATTTCATTCCATCATATTTCACTTCACTCATGCTTCATTCCACCAAATTTCGTGATCCATTTTATTTCATTTCATACTACATTCCATCCATGTTTCAAATCATTTCATTCCATGTTTCAAAGCTTTTACAGGTATATTATGTAGCCAGACATTCTGCAGCCAGACATTATGTAGCCAGACATTCTGCAGCTAGATATCCTGCAGGCAACTATCCAGCAACCACTTGTTTAGCAGAAAATTGATCATGCACACCTATGTCAACAAGAAAAATCAAAGGGATTATGAAGACTGAAAGATCAATGATTTTCAAAGGAAGACAAAGCATATTAAAAACCACAAAAAAAAATCAAAAGAAGGGCTAAGGTAACTTGTGAAATTATTATGATAACAGATTATGAAAGTTATAGTATGGTTAAGTTATATGTATGTTTCATAAAGTTATTTTAATTATTCGTATTGATCAAGCCTATTAAGCCTATCATAAAATTCATGGACAAATCCCTTCCATTTCGCCATATCAAATCATCATTTATTAAAAATTAATGGTTAGTACTTGAAGTGACCTATTAGGTCACGTCACTAACCCGAAGTATTCAGTGATGATTTTGAAATTCTCACGAGATTTTTCCGCGATCTTTCACTCCATGACAGCTCTCAAACTCATTTATTCGTGTAATTTACCCTCACCGTATTTCACTCATTCCATAACCACTTCATGTCATTTTTCCATAGCCAATTCCTGTCTGCAAAAACAGAGAAGTCATCTTTGGGGTGAAAACAACTCTCTACAGCCATTTTTACCTTGAATAGGAGAGCAGTAACGGAGCAGTAAATTGAAGATAAAGAAAAGAAGCCATGGGACTCATTGTAAGGTCCGAACCAGTCGGAACCAAATACCTAGAGGGTTACCCACAGATTAGAGAGATGTTACAGTAGGTTGGGTGGCTACATTTTTTGGAAAAGTTCAATGGATTCCATAAGGAGGTTACCAAGACATTTTCTCGGTCCTTCAACGGGTCAGAAGTTGAAATAGGTGATGTCAAGTTAATTATCACATAATCCTTCATTGCAAAAGCAAAAAAATTACCAAGGCAAGGTGAATGATGGTTCAAAAACAAGGAATTTCACAATGAAGCATGGAGGTAGATGCTCAAAACACAAGGTATGGATATCTCAGTTTTCAAGAAAGGCATTCCTAGCTCAGCATTGAAGAATAAATGGTGAAATATGTTGCTAATTTTGCAAAAGTTTATAACTTGTGAGGGAAGATTTGTTACCCTATATGTTTATCACATTCGACTTATGATGCATTTCTTAGATGAAGAAATCAATTTACCCTTTTTCTTACTCCATAGCCTAAAGAGAATGGCTTCTAATGTCCAAAAGAGGGTTCAATTCTTGGAAACCACCCTATATCACCATGGCCTAGTTAAAATCTTAATTGAGCATTATTTAAAAAAGGTGGGAGACAGTTGGGATGAGTTCCTCTTGAGGAATCATTTTGAAGAACCTAAAGAAACTCCATCTGAAGGAAAACTTGTAAGAAGAAGCAGGAGAAGAAAAATTTCCAAATCTGTTGAAATTAAAACTGGTAAATCCATACAAGAAAATAGTGAAGAGATTATCTCTGAAAAATTGGCTGAAATCAAGAAACATCTTAAAAAGGAGAAGATAATAAGGAAGTATGCTAAGGAGAGAGGTGAGGGACCATCTAAACTAAGAAGAAGCCATAGGCTTAGAGGCATATTGAAGAAAACAGGGGTTAAGAAAACGAGAATCATAGATATTGAGGATGAAGAGACACCAACTGATAGATCTCCTGAGTACCAGTACGAAGAGGATCTTGATAGAGGAACTCCGGAGGTAGACCCAACACAACAAAAAATCTATAATTATGTTGAGTCATTGGAAAAGAGAGCCTCAGAAAACAGAGGAAGAACTTCTAGCCCACAAGAATCTTCAATTGAAGTGATGAGGAGAGATAAATATGAATTGGAAGTACTTAATAGGCACATAAAAAATGAAAATGAAATTTTAAGGGAACAAGTCAAGCTGAAAAGTAATATGAATACAACTCTCTCTCTGCAAATGGAAAAATTGTACAAGGCTAGTGAGAAGCTGAAGAAGAAAAATAAAAAGTTGAGCAGGGAACTTATAAACCTAAGGTTCAAATTGGTCATAAGGAAGCCTAGGATGCCATTGAAAACCAAGCAAAGTAGAAAAAGGAAGTTAGATGTCCTAGAAGAAGTTTCAGAATACATGGATTGATTGCATGAGGACATGCAAAAGCTTTGCAGTGGGGGTATGTTGAGCCCCAAAGATGTCCTTTCCTTTCACCAAATTTCACTTCATTCCATTTATCCTCTATTAATTATAGGCTTAAAAGATCAATAGGAATGATTAAAGTTACTTTAAGAATGCATGCAATAACTGACTTACTAAACTTTTGTGGTTTTGTTGTTGTAGTGATTTTTGACTAGACTTAGCTACAGAATGCAGCCATTTTGTAGCTAGTCGCATATTCCACAGCTATCTTTATGTTCACACAGGTTACAAGTGTCACTTAAAGGAAAAACACACATGGTTGAATTCCAAAACTCACCTACATCCTTCCTTGCCCTCTACGAAGTCTGAGAAAAAATCTGCAAGTGGTTATGCACGTGGAGGAAACCAAAACTAAGAAGTAGACTTCTACTAGGACAAGGACTCTTCAGATGTCTTTAGCAGAGTACAGGCCTAAACAGGAGTTCTAATTCGATTTTGATTGAAAAATACACCTATCCCTATTTCTTCTCAACGACAGTTATGTATTTTTCTTATAAAAATAACTCGGTGAACCGAGAGACAGTTAGCTAGTTGATGTTTTGTTGTTAAGTTTTCCAAAACTGTGATACTCTGTTTCTGAAGCGTTCTCCTTTAATGAAAGAAGTACAACTTTAATGCATGATCTGAAGCAATCTTGAGGAGATTCGTGTGCCAATCCGATGGTAGAGGGCCCCTACTGTCCGAAAGGCTTTGTGCATATTTTCTAGATAAGTGACTTTAGCTCTGTTTCGTTCCTAATTTAGGTAGTTTTCTGAACTTCGTGTTTTATGTTCACTTACATCGAATGTTATAGTCAATCTCATTCTTATGAACTGTTCCAATATATCACTAACACGTGAATGAGATAGAGCTATAATACTTTGGAGGTTAATTGCATTCTAGTTCAGTTCTGTTCATTGTATTTCAAGTTTTATTAATTGCATTCTAGTCCTGTTAAATTAGACTTAAAAGGCCTTCATTATTTACAAACTGCTCTTGTTCTTAATCTCTTCTAACACATCATTATCATATGGACAAGAATTAGCTATATCATTTTGAGTCCTTGACTATTCTGCAATTTCTCATAATTTTACAAACAACCTTTTTTTTCCAAAGCTATTCCAAGAGATCTCTAACCCTTGAATGAGGCTTAATAGTAACATTTTGAGTGGCAGAATGGGTTAATTTTAGTGTCATAAGTCATTTTAGCATAGGGTTCCTTACTATGTTGCAGATAATCTTTTCTCAAATTGTTCCAACAAATTTCTAACTATGGATGAGATTTTCTCTGTAATATTGTAAGTTGTTGTTTACTATAGAGAACTTTATTACATCAAACTTATCCTTTTCTCAAGTTGTTCCAACATACTTCTAATGAAATGAATTGGACTGAGTTAATGTTATGAGTTACTTTCCTTGTCAAGCTTTGCAATTTGCGAATTGACATTTTCTATTCTTAGGTGTCATACACAGTTTAGAGTAGATTTTGTTCTGTTTTAGTATGATCAGTAACTTCTCTTTGCCAACAATTTAGTTCTTTTCCTCTTAACACAAAAATACAAAACCAAAAACACTAGAAAAACACTAAACACAATGAATTAGGAAGAAGATACCTAGGCACATATAGTGCACTTCACTTCAACAGTTTACTAGCCCTGGTTGACAATTTATGACATCAATTTAGGAATACTGAGTTGAGCAGACAATATATATATATATATATATATATATATATATATATATCGATTTTTTGCAACGTGTGCATCATAAAAACCCAAAAAATATATATGTCTATTTCAGTTACATCGCGAGACAATATCTCTCTCAAAATGTGCGTAAATAAAAGCCTAAGTGCCTAATCGACGTGGTGCTCATGATAGCACGTCACCGCCCATACCAACCGCCTCAGCAAGCGGTGGATACGACTCGGCACCCCTATAGTGTGCCTCTGATAGGCCCGAGGCACATCATCCAAATGAGCATAGTCTAGGATCCCATGGGCGATCCCCTCTAGGTTATGTACTATCTCCTCCTCGCCACCCTCACCATGAGGATCGAAATCGTGAGGAACTCGCCTCGCTATCAACGACATACCTGCAGGTAGCTCTAGGCCAACATCTTCATACGTATAAAATTAACTGTCAGAACATACATATATACCAAAAAATCATAAACTCATGAAAATAAAAAAATGAGTCTCACCTAGCTCTTCATCCCAATCCTCTCCCTCCAGGAGCAGGAGGTCTGGATCACCAGTGAAGTCTGTGCCAGCATAGGGCCATTCCTCTATGAAAATCAGTTGTCGATAGATCCAATCAAAAAACTCTTGCCTCCAAGGCATCTATTTTCCACCCCCAGCTCTAGGCATCAGCGCAGCCCATCAGGCCATCCGTGGCTCTCTGGGTGGTGGCATCGGGACAATGACCTCTTGATGCTGGAATATGGGTATTCATTCCAAGAAGAATGATATCAAAATGGATCCATATCCAAACTGCTTTAGTTTCTTCTTCTTGCACTTGGTAAGATGCCGCTTGATGTTAATAGTCACGGCCTCAGCCCAGTTGAAGAGAGTCGGGTTCATGCACTCTGAGGCAAGAAGCAATTGTGTCTTCGTGGCCTCATGCGGTGCTTGCGATCCTACAGCCAGCGTGATAGTGTGCAGCACTAATTTTAGTGCCAGATCAGGAATGGTTTGGATGTCAACCTTTCCACTCCCTATTCCTTTTCGTGCCCTTGGCACACCCTGTCAATCACCATTCCCATACTTTCCCCGAAAGGACGAGTACCGATCAAGATAGGGACTGCACCCCTACGTGACAATCCAGTGATAAAATACACATCAGAGACTTCGATTTTGAACTCCTGATCCCGAAGCACAAATTTTTCTTGATCCTCGTCCCAAATTCTTATCAAATATTGAAGCAATTCGGGCTAAGCCCAGAGGCATGGTGTGAGGAAGAATTTCTTTAGCCCACATTTTCTGAGGGCTTTTATGCCTTGTTCATTCTCCATGGCCAGTTCATCCTCCTCATTGTGTTCTCTCTATTTCCACTCAATTACCATCTTTTATGCTTGGTGCCTGCACACATTGTTCATATGAGCATTGTAAGTCTCCTTAGGCATCGAAATTTGCAAGCAAATGGTTGCATTTACTTTAATTTAGGTGGATTTTGGGTTGTGTGGTTGGCGCGACTATTTTTCTAACAGTCGCACCAATGGGCGCAACCCATGTGTAAAAAATGGGCGATTGGCGCGGGTCCATGCCCGAAACCCACGCCAACCACGATGCCCTAGATTTTTCAAATCATCCCCTAAAGGATTCAAAATGACAAATGAAGGTAATGAAATTTAGCTTAAAATATGGAAAATGGTGTCGGCTCTTACCTGAGACTGACGGAATCAAGATTGGTTCACTAGATCGCTCGCAATCGTCACCACAAGATCACAAGGTAAATGGACCATTGTTTCTCCACAAAGAGGTAAATGTGAAAAGTAAATAATTTTTTACCACTTATTTTCTTTTATAACTTTTCAAAATCTTAAATTAGGTTTTAAAACATATTTTTCGATTATTTCATCATATTACTGTCGAGAAATACATTTTACACACATATTTTTGTGCAGTGACAGGTTTTCACATGGTTATGACAAAGAAACGAGTTGTATTTTATACTTTTTCGTACTCGGTAAAAACATAAAAAAGTCACTACTGGAGTCACCTTTCAGCTCTTTTCTGACTCTCTAAAACTGAAAATATTGCCGAGACACTTGTCGTTTTGAACTCGTTAAATGGTTGCGAAATGATATCTACCCAGTATACGTTTACCCCTTTTTTGGGCTGGGATAGACTAATTACAAAAAAGGAATACCTTAGCGTATCGCGACTAAGAGGTTCTCTCAGACACAGTTTTCTACCTTTTCAGATCTGTAAGACTATTTACGAAAAGGGCCTTGCTAGAGTTTTCTTTTTCTCTTTCTTTTCAAACTCTCTAAATGTGAAAAGATGTCAAGTCCTTCCTTTGTCAGACTCGTTAAAACTGATGACATCAGACTCCGTCGTTATGACTTTACTCAAGTTCCTCCTTCCTAGGGCTCATAAAATGTACTAGGTTCGATTTTTCCGAAGGACAAACTTACACTGCAAGCACATGCTATCCCCTTCAAGCTTGTTTTCAAAAATAATTGGGGTACTCACCAGAAATGGTGGGGGGAAATGGAACCAGATTGTAGTCGTGTTGGCAGTATATCGCTCTTGAACATGGCACTTGTCTGCATTCGTGTTGGGTTATGGAGATCTCACTTCGTCATTTGTTTGCCTCCATGGGTTTGGGTAATCTATTTTGACCACTCATCTGCTCTTTGCCACGTCGCCATGACCTCATATCCCTTGATGTCAAATACTGCCAAATCCAATGTCGTGCCACCGATATGTTCAAGAGAAGTTTGCCTCTGAAGTTTTCAACCTCCCTCTTATTCTCTGTTGGTCTTGATTCACAAACATCACATTCCTCTGTCTCGTATCGATGATGTGGGAAACATTATGGCCCACCTTCGATTATATCACTTTCTGTTGACTCGAGCTCATTATCCAGGAAGCTGATCTAGAGACTCCCTTCAGGTACCTTGGAGCTTGCATGCCTCAATGGCAGGTCCGTCGCATTCTACGTAAGGTCCACATCATTGGCCTTCGATCGACTGACTCTACGGGTGTTCGACGTCAGATCAATGTTCACATTCTATGGATTGTACCTTTTGCACCTTGAGAGCCATTGTCATTATTGATGGTTTCTCTCGCGTCTGTTAACGGCTTTCATCATTGGCTAGTAATCAGGAAATTTTCTTGCATGTTCGACTTCAGATCACATATTCACATGCTCGAATTTTTACTTTGCTCGGGTCGAGATGGAGCACAAGACCCTGGGTTTTGTCTGATGAAATCCAGGTTGCGGGTTCATTGTCGATTACTATGACTTATTACATGGCTCTTCTGCTTGGATGGCTACAACCATACCTAAGTCTATTTGTTGATCCCTATTGCTGGATGGTTACGTCCATACCTCGGATCTCACTTTTTATGTACTTTATTATGGATGGTTGCGCCCATACCACATGTCATGTATCAGAGATACCAGTTGTATTTGTACTTGCAGGTTTTCTGACAGCAGTGTTTGGGTCGAACGCGTTCTCATAAAGCATTTCACCCCTCCCTCTCTCTCGGACCTCATGCTTTAGGGGGCATCTATTACACATTATTTTGTCACCGTCCCTGCAATCCCTCGCCCCACATATTGGAGGGTATTTCCTGTGACTTGTGAGCAATGTCATACTCTACAAACACCTTCTTTGCATCCTTCTGCATAAGGACATCATTTCTCTTCTTGATAATTTTCTCAAAAAGCACACAAAAACCTATGTTTTGGCCTTGGCACGGGTAGCCAGTTCACCCCTCGTGCCAATCTAGAGGATTTACACTAGAGCCCACGCCACCTAGCACTTTGTCTCTATGTATTTCCCGCACCAGCTGTTTCAGGAATGTTTTTTAACAAATAGAGGTGGAAGTGTCCTTCTAACTACCTCATGGATGACTCATTAGAAGTGGTTAAAGTTGATAAGCCACGGATCTCTCTCTTTAGGTAGTAGTTTTTACCTCCCATGGAACATTCTTTGAAGATAGGACTCCTTTCCATGATTATAGGGATCCTAACCTCTCCCTCTTCCTCTATATAAACAGGCCTTCTCCCTTTATGAAAGCTAGCTGAACATATAACCAAGAAGCTAAACTTGGAGAAGAGATACTATAGCTGAGTAATTTCTATAGAGAAGGTAGAACCAAGGAGAATTCTGTAGAGAGAGCCCTGTCTGAATTCCCAACGAGCCTTTGTGAGACGCGCTCCACTGGAACCCTGTTGGAGGATACCGCAACATCGAAGCTTGGTTGTACTCTTCCTTTCTTTCATTAATATACTCAACTATGGTGTTGGTCCCATCATTGTGTTATGTTTATTTAATTCAATTGATTTAGTCTTCTTCGACTGACAGATAGTTATGGATGTGAATAGTATGTTGTATATTGTCATTGTTTCTTGTGTGTGTGCAGGTATCCAAGCGTGAAAGTGAGCGGATTGTGATCTATCAAACCAAGAGTGAGAGGCAGCCACTCTTTCCAATGTCAACAACAATGTAGGACCTTCGGTAATTCATCTATCGAATCTCCATCCATTAGTTAACTAGGAATAAATGTTATAGCTTCTATTGTTTGTGACTAGACCCACTCTAGGGCTAGTGGGATCGCCTTTGCCTGCAGAGGGGATATACCTCACCAACAGGATTTCACAACCATATACTCTAATCTCTTTATAATTCTGGTAAAGATACCAGTCTCCAACTTTATATTGCTTAATAAGTTGTATAATTCTTCTGATTTTAGGTGAAATACTTAGTATTACATCACTACTAAGAAGACGTAATGACATATGAAAAAACATGTTTACAAATTCACTGAAGGAATACTATATTGTGTTCTTCATTACAAAGGAAATCTAATGAATAGCAGATTGAGGCTTTCCTTCTATATATAACTTCTGTAATGGTAATTTAAACCTTTCTTCTTGATGAAATAAAAGAAAATATACAAGAACTAATTGATGTTTGAATGAACCTTCAACATAAAACTTTAGAAATTGATCATGAATAATATTTGACAGGAACTGACTATAATTAAAAATCAATGAAGGCTTATTACCCATAGAGAAAACTGGAAAAAAAATCAATATCACTTCATTTGTCCATTGATCGGTAGGATAACCTA